>JAJJHQ010011965.1:216176-233784 GCA_021223825.1 Drosophila ironensis
ATATGTCACTTCGTTTGCTTGCGGGAGTATAATGTTGTTTAACGTAATAGGCGGGCAGTTTTGCCTGTTCAGGGTGAACGTAACGTGCTTGCATTTTTGTTCGTTCACCTTAATTCGCCAATCTTATAGCCATATTTCAACATCGACCAGATGAAGAGCTAGCTGCGCGGTTGCTTGCATCGGGCATTTTGATCGGCTAAGAATAGCTGTATCATCAGCAAACGTGGAAGTTGTTAATCGTGTGCTTGTCGGGATATCGGCTGTGTAGAGGACATATAATGTTGGCCCTAGCACGCTACCTTGAGGAACTCCCGCTCCAATAGAGAATTCATCAGATATAGCAGTGTTGCACCTCACAACAAATTTTCTGTCGTAAAGGTAAGACTCTAATAGCTTGTGGGTATTGTTGGGGAGCATTGTCGTGATCTTGTACATTAGACCTTCTAGCCAGACTTTATCAAATGCTTGAGAGACGTCTAAAAATATGGCAGTACAGTACTCTCGTTTTTCGAATAAGTTCCGAATTTCTGATGTTATCCTGTTGACCTGCTCAACTGTTCCGTGCTTTTCACTAAGCCCAAATTAATGTGACGGGATTCTTTCCTGGAGTCTTAGGTATGTGTTTATCCGAGTCAATAAACATTTTTCAAAGAGCTTGGATAAGCATGAAAGTAGGCTTATAGGTCTATACGACATGGTCTTTGCCCGGCTTTGCTATCATTATTATGATTGACTTTTTCCATCTCGCCGGATAGTGGCCAAGTTTTGGTATGGCATTGAAGAGCTGGGTGATACTGCGAACGGCGCAATATGGGAGCTCGATGATAATTTTCGGAGTTATGTGGTCGCAGCCCGGGGATTTTTTCGGATTCAATTGATTTTTAATGATGCTGACAAATTAGTTTGCGAAATTCAATTGGCTCATGTTGAAGCTGGGGCTCATCTGGTAAGGTCGGCAAAGTAAACGCACTAGTCGTAGGATTTGGATGGAAGACATTTTTGAGGTGGTTGGCAAACGTGCTGGCTCTGTCTGCATCGCTGCGCGCCCAGCCGCCTGTGGTATTTCTAATAGGCATCACGGTTTCTTTCGGTGAGCTCAGAGTTGGGTGAGCTTTCCATAGTGAGTGTTTTGTACTGGAAGTTGACAATTGCTCTATGTACTGGCGGTGGACATATGCTTCTTCTCGCTGTAGAGAAAGTCTACGTGAGGCATGCCTTAGATTTTGCTTAGCTGATGGCGATCTGTAGGATTTCCACTCTCGACGTAAGCGTTTCGAGAACGAGCTTTTCGATTTGTAGATTTGTCTTCTTTTGATTGTATTGTGTATTTGTAGTTTGAGATGTTGAAGCTCGAGCTGCGGAGACGAGTACAGACTCCAGTGAGTTAACAAAGCTGTCTACGTCGGCTTCATCGTTGAGGTAAGGACTTAGCTCAATATGTAAGCTAATGTACTTTCTGTACTTTACTCAATTGGTTTTCTGTGAGGTCAGTGGTTCTAGTGTTCCTGGATGCCGGAGTAGAGTAAACAGGACAGGCGAGCGGTCGGATGAAAGATCCGAAACGCATTCGGCACTTATTAGATTTTTTTTGGAAGGTTTTTGGTAATCGCAAAGTCTATCAAATCGGGTAGTTTCTTTGGGTCTGCCGGCCAGTATGTTGGTGTGCCAGAGGAAACATAGTCGAGCTTGTTCTTTGCTTTGATTGTTGCATTATAGAGCTGCTTTCCTTTTGGAGTCACGAGACGAGATCCCCACTGTGTGTGCTTGACGTTGTAGTCTCCTGCGGCTATGAAGTGGTTTCCTAGTGAGTTGAAAAACTGCATAAACTCGTCTTCAACTATAGTGAAGCGAGGGGGACAGTAAACGGCGGCTAGTGTAAGTCGGTTGCCAGTGCATAGTTGTATATTTATTGATGTGGCCTGTAGGTAGTTTTTAGAAAAATTGTTGTGATAGTGGTGCTTAATTCGGCTTCTGATTAGAATTCCAGTCCCACCATGTGCTTTACCATCTGGATGGTTTGTTCCGTAGAAAGTATACTCTCGTAGTTGAAAATTGTATTTGTTTGTGAGGTGTGTTTCTGACAGCAGCATTATGTCGATTTGATTGTCGAGTAGGAATTAAGTTAACTCATCTATTGATTTGAATCAATAGATTTTGGTTTCGCATTAGGTCTTGCATAGTTGTGCGCATAAACGACATAAATTCCGTGAGGCTTTGTTGTAGACTGCATATCATAGCTTCGAAGTTGCTTTTCGGCTGCTCAGGCGATTGATGCTGCTGAGCCGCGTTCGGTTCTTGGTATGATTGCAGTAATAGACTTTTTGGGGCAGAGGTAGCCAACCCTAGTTTAAGAGCGCTTGCATATGTCACATTTTTGTCAGAAGTAATGGGTCCTAGGGAGGATCTAGCTGCAGTCGAGAAGAAGACTTCAGGGTTTGATCTGGAGACTGTCAACGTTTTATTTTGGGCGCGGGCAGTAGTTGCTCTCTGGTGGATGCGGTTTTTCAGTTCCTTATAAACTGGGCAATAGTTGGCAGTGTGATTGCCACCGCAGTTGTCGCACTTTTTCGAGTTGAAGTCATCTTTGCTCGCTGGACAGTGTGCGGAGTCATGTAGCTCTCCACAAACTACACACACCGGGCGCAGTTTACAGTATGACCTTGTATGGCCATATTCTTGGCAGTTTGCACATTGTACCGGACCATTGCGTTTTTGCGGTTCCTCAACTGTGATTCGGCGGTTCAGAAGGATCTGAAGATTGTATATAGGGTGCACTTCGTATTTCTTCAGGGACTTGTTTTCTGGTTCAAGCTCAACCTTAAAGAGTGGCTGCGGCTTTCTATCCCTGTTGATGATGATGAAGACTGTCTTTGCGCTAAATCCCTTTTCTTGTAGCGCCTTTGTTATCTCTGCAGCCGTTACATCGGATTCTATGCCCTTGAGTACAACTTGCAGGCCCTTGCTCTTAAGCTGATACGTGTAAAAGTTCTTTTTATTCTCGGTAAGATATTTCGATAATACTTTGTAATTATCTTCAGACTTCATTTGAACTTTTGTTTCTTGAATGTTGCCCTTTACAAGGGGTATTACGTGGAAGTTATCCTTGCCAATGAGCTCAACGATTTTGTTAACAAGGATATTGGAACTTTTTTCTCGTATATAAATGGGCGGAGGCTTCGGCTTCCTTTTCTCGACATCAGTAGATTCGACCGCCTCATCTTCATAGGCGTCTGCCAGGATTTTAAATCGGTTTGAGTTTATGGGCGTTTCTGTTTATGGGCGTTTCTGGGCCCCGCGCGTAAAAACTTCACCGAAAAATATTTTGAGGTCAAATCGAAAATTCTTCGCGCACTTAAGAAGCTAAAATCGAGGAGCCTGACGCACTCGGATGGCTTCGACTCCGGCGTGGTTGCCTGCCAGCACGCTCCGCCGGGAATCGTCGCCGGCGCCGGCTCCGGCTCCGCCACCATCGCCAGTAAGACTTGGAGCGCCTTGGTGGAGAGCGACGGGATGAGCGAGCGCGAGGTTAAGATCCGGACGGCGATTTGGGAGCTGGCCACCACCGCCAGTACGACGCCCGGCCTCTATCAGCTCAGCAGCACCTGCCTCTTTGCGCCGGCAGCCCATCGTGGTCTCCAGCTCCGAGTTTTTTCTCCTTGTCATCCTGCTTGGAATCATCACAGCATCTGGATGCGGAGTTTTTACCGGCAACCAAAGCTGTAACCTTGGTCAATGCCCTGAGCCCCGCGCTGCGGAGGCGGAACCTTAGCTTTACACTGATCACGATTACGGATAATAATCCTACACCCAGTTTTTTAGATGCAGGACCACCACTGCTTCCCGGTTCCGTGGATGAGCACATCGATATGGGGAGCCTGGCTGGACACCATCTCTGCATCTCGGAGTGAGATAGCAACCGCAAACCACTCCAGAAGGCAGTTTATGTTGGCTCCCAACAACCTCCACCGCGACTTTGGCCCTCCGTTTCCAGCGAGGAGACCAGCGAATCGGGCGGGGCGACCGGAAAGCAAATCAAGCAGCACTGTTCTTGTAGGGAGCATGTTGGGAGCAAGAAGCCAGCTCTCCCAAAGCCTAAGCTAAGATTGCCGCCTACCAATCGCACGATGGGTACGCACGGGCTCATCCCTAGCCTATCGAGTTGCATTTTTACCCTTTTTTTTTTTTATTTAAACTTTGCTTTTATATATATGATGTCATATGTAATGCCAAACTTAAGACACTGCCCAGTCATGCAATTCTCTACATAACGTTAATCTTTAACGCTATAGTGAAATTAAAATACTTCCCTGATCAGTGGAAGCTCGCAGTAGTATCCATGATTCACAAAGCTGGCAAGCCGGAAAAGACCCTGCATCCTACCGGCCGATCAGTCTTCTTCCTTCGATCTCAAAGGTGTTAGAGAGATTGATTGCCGCCAGGATTGTTACGATTGTCGAGTCTCGGGGAGTCATTCCTGAGCAGCAGTTCGATTTTCGCGCTGGCCACTGCACTATTGAACAACTTCATCGGGTTGTTGAAGAAATACTGGCTGCATTCGACAAGAAGGAATATTGTAATGCCCTTTCCCTGGACATCCGAGAAGCGTTAGACTGGGTTTGGCATACTGGACTTCTGGTCAAGATTAAGGAAACATTGCCGGCACCCTATTTTGGATTCCTAAGGTCGTATTTGGAGGAAAGGAAATTTGCTGTCTGCTCCCATTCCGCCACATCGAGGCAATATACAGTAGGAGCTGGCGTTCCGCAAGGAAGTGTTCTTGGCCCATTACTGTCGTAGGTGTAGGTAGTAGTACACCTACGACATGCCGCAGCTTGATGGACTGGGAGATAGCGCGATGGTGGCAACGTTTGCTGATGACGTGTGAGCATGATGCGGCTGATTGTATACAGCAGTACGCCTCAATTTTTGAGGAATGGGCGAGGCGCTGGAACATTGGCATTAACAGCAGCAAGTCATCCAATGTGTGCTTTACCTTGCGAAGGAACACACCACCAATAGTTCAGATTGAGGGGACGCCGGTCCAACAACCCATGTCTGCCAGATACCAGCGTATTATACTGGACCATAGGCTAACCTTTAAGGAGCAAGTAAAGGAGCTACGTATCAGAATTAGATCTGCAGTAACCAAGCATCTTTGGCTCATCGAGCCGCGTAGCAAGCTTTCATTTAGTAATAAGCTGGCGGTCTACAACCAGGTAATTGCACCAATTTGGCGATATGGGTGCAACATTTTGCGGACTCGCTTGCGACGCCGAGTGGTATGTTCGCAATGTCACTTTGCACAGGGACCTTAATCTGGCCACGGTTGCCGCGCAGATTAATTACCACTCCAGCCGGTACAATTAAAGGCTGCAACGGCACCGCAATCGTTTGGCAGCTGGCCTTACCAGACCAATCGCGCCACAGCGCCTTAATAGAAAACATCCAAGACTTCTTATTTATCGCACATTTCATGCTATAGCTAACCATATACATAAGTTTGCCGGCATGCCCATGCGGGCAACATTACAGGCAAAAACATCACAAAGGGGCGTAGAGCCCCGTATGCCTTCTAAGAAAATAAAAAAAAAAAACTTCAACATCGGATTTGATATAAAACTGGCCGTCTGTCTGTATGTAGTTCTCGGATATGGTATGAGCTAGAGGTGTAATTCTTTTTGCTTTTGGTGTGTTATTATTGCAGGCAGATCAAGCTGATTTCAAAATTTTCCGCGCCCCTAAAAACCCTCGCATTTGGTATTTATCCAAAATGGTAAAAGCTAGAGACATAATACGCTGATCGTCAAACACGTGCATGCAAATTGATGTCCAGATCGGACAATAAATATTGAAGACAATGTCAATTAAAATTTTAGCCACCCCTTCCTACAGCAACGACATGCCTCTTCTTTGATGAATGACGTCAGTTAACTAATAGGAATATTGTAGGAATATTTATGTCACAACGTAGTTGCAGTCACCGCCCTTGATTATGCTGAGTCGGCTTGTCATCTGTGTTGGCTGGATACGGTCTTGTCGAGAACGTTCTTTTAGCTTACACATTTATTGTACTACAGTTTAAGTTTTGAAATATATAAATATATTTTAAATATATTCTGCTTCGACACTTGCCGTCAATAATTGTTTTTTTATTACTGAGTCCCAAGGAAGTTAATGCCTCACATTCTTATCAACCGTAACACCTAATTACGGATAACCGTAACCTGGGACAGTCGACTAGAAAGGAAGACCGTCCAGGCTATCAACATAATATATAACCAACATTTAAATTAGACAAAACATGTAAGTTCAACAAGTGACTTTAACAAATTTTAATTTTAAAATACAAATCATACATACAAATTTTTTTGCGCAATCAGCAAATATTTTAAATACAATAATACCCAATTATTTGTGAACACGAATAACATATAATTTCCCACCGATTGAAACTAATCGGCCGTTTTATTCAATAAAATTAATGTACATGCGGATTGTAAACTAATACGAGTACTTGCATCAAGCTTTTGAGTTGATTAAATAAATTCAGACCAATTAAATTAGAATACGATAGTGAAGAGAGCTGCGGGTAGAGTCCGAAAATAAAAATTATGAAATTAGTGAAACAAAGTCAACTGTTTGGAGCAAAAAGGCAGCTAACCCGAGGTCTAGTCAAAGATCACCGACTACATATGGGTGCGCAATTGCTCATGTTTATGTCTAAGGTCTATCGATAAGCTTTGGGGACTCTTATTTTTGCTTTTCGTTCGCTTCGGTTTAGTGAAAAAATTAAAAACTTGCGTTTTACTAAACAAAGGTGGAATAAATAAATTCCTTCCAAATATATTGGTGACGCCGACGTGATATTGTAAAATTTTAAATTAATAATTCGTAACCTTTGGCCAAAGTTTGGGCCTCTACAGGGAAGCTAAGAGGCTGCAGCTGTGCCTGAACTGTCTGCATACAGGTCTTAGCGTTCAGAATTGCAAGGTTAGAACCTGCCGGCAGTGCAGTTCGAAAAATAATTCGCTGCTTCACATGGGCGCAAGCCCAAACACGCCCAAAACATCGCAGCCAGTTGGTTCTTCATGGCGCGTAATCTTAAACTTTCTCAGATTGATTTTGCTGACAGTTGGCAAAATATTACCGCTTTGTTGTCGACAATATCCCCTCCATCCGCACCTGAAAGTAAACAAGCAGAGTTCTTCTTGACTCATGCGCGCAGATAAATAATATCACATCTCGCTAAATGAAGCAACTTCATATGCAGTTAATAACAGTCAGCTGACAAAGCGGTTGACCTCACTCTGCATTCACAGGGCAAGAAATATCGCTCGTCAATTTTTCAACCATCGAAGCGTCGAAGTGAGTAGACGTGCCTACAGAGCACTCCGTGTGAACACCGGGTAAAACCTGAAAAACGGTACCAATAGAGACGGAAACTAGTATCTCCCGTGTGGAAGGCCTAACTGAGCAAGGTGCATATAGTGTGGTGCATATGCCTCCACCAGATCCGTGGAAAATCGTTTTTCACCAAGTGCTGTGAAAAAACATATGCAGTGCCAAAATAAATATGTGCCACGCAATTAACCTATCGAGCAACGTTAAAAAAAAACGAGCGTGAAGCTCAGGGAACCAAAGAAACGGCTTCTACTCTAACATTTTAACTAGCGATACCGAAATGGATAAATTGGCGTTCAAGAGCAACTCGGTGCTACTAACCGCTGAAAGCAAAAGAGCATGGTCTTGCTCACCCGCTCTTCTCACTCCGACTCCCGCGTCATGGAGTTCGCAGTGTAAAACCCCCCCTCCAATGGAGGAAATAAATTTCGCACCAACAACAAGTAGTGCTACAATTTCTGCAACTACAGCGACAACCATTGCAATTCAAAATACCGCGACGTCAACGACCACAGCGAGTAAAAAAAATAACAGCTTCTTAAAGTGCCAAAGCGGCCCGGCCACACAGACCAGAATGGATCGCTACATTCAAATTAAGCGCAAACTTCAGAAGATCGACGAACGACGCGTTCAGAAGATCGACGAAGAATCAGATAGATCCAGTAGCAACAGATTTTCCCTACTGCAGAAGGTTGAGGAAAACCAACCAGCGCAAGACCCCACAAAAAAACCAAAGCCCCCTCCAATCTATATCAGGGAGAAAAACTCCAGTCAACTAAATTGAGGCGTTAATCGGGAACGGTGACAACTTTTATGTTGTCCCCATTATCAAAAGGAACATCCATGAAACATAGGTGCAAACTAATACTGAAGAGCACCTCCGAATCGTGTCAAAATATATGGACAATGCTAATAGAAACTATTACACGTACCAGCTGAACAGCAGCAAGGGCCTACAAGTGGTAGTAAAGGGAATCGAACCCGATGTTACCGCCCTTTAAGAAAAGGGCTTCCCCACCAAGAATGTTATTAAGATCCTAAATAAAGACAGAAAGCCACAACCCCTCTTCAAGGTCGAGCTCGAGCCAGAAAGCAAGTCGCTGAAATCGCCCAATTTACAAGCTGCAATATCTTTTGCATCGGAGAATCACTGTTGAAGAGCCACATAAACGGTCCAGTGCAATGCACTAACTGCCAGGGTTTGCAACAAACTTCTTGCAGGCCACATCGATACAAATTCAGTCAAGCAACGGAAGCCTTTCAATCGCTGCCGTTTACTGCCCTCCTCGCTTCTCCATCTCGGAAGGACAATTTATGAACTTCTTCAATTTACTTGGCGATCGCTTTATAGCCGCAGGAGACTACAAGCCAAGGGTGCACTTGTCTTCCCAATGTGCAATACTGCCATATCCGCACCGTCATACATTGCTCGCACAATGTTTATGATGTTGATGGGCACTGCCTTCCGTGCGAGCGCCCGCCATATCGCTGCTCTATCCACTGAGTCGAACGCCTTCTGAAAGTCGATGAACAGGAGGTAGAGCCATAGTTAATATGGGCGAGAGAAGCCGGTATAAGCATTAATACGGGCAACACGGATCCCATTATCTTGACAAAGAGATACGAGCTGCCTCGCTGGACTCCGCCCAAAGTAAATGGGACGCCTTTAATTCCTAAGGACCCACTAAAGTACGATAATTTTCAGCAAGCTGAGTTGGAAGCCAAATGTGAAAGAACGAGCTAAGAAGGCCAACAATGCACCATACGCATCGCAGAAGATGCTGGCTAGCACATGGGGCCTATCACCAAGACTAACGCATTGGATCGTTATATCGGTTGTGTGACGCATCCTTCTCTATGGGGTTCTGGTATAGTGGAAAGCAACGGAGAAGTACATATAGATCCACCGGAATTATGAGAACAACGCCAACAAGGGCACTGGAAACGCTTCTGGGAATAAACCCACTAGAAATCCAAGAACCTAATGTAGCACACAAATAAGACGACCTAATGCCTATGTACACAGGACCAGCTAGATACTGTGCTTTTGACGAGAGGTTTCTTGACGTCAGGGACTACATGACCCCCAAACCAAACATCACAAACATGTCTGCGGCACTGGGAAAGGATGACCTGCTCTCCATAGCAGAGCAAAATTCTTTAAACATCTACACAAACGGTTCAAAGATATACGAACGAGTAAGGGCGGCAGTATACTGCAGTAACTCTCCCATATCGCTTTCTCTGAAACTATCAGACCACTGCCACATATTCTAGGCGAAGATTTTCGCTATAAGAAATGCTGCAGGAGAGGCCCAGAAGATGAGAACAACAAAGAACATTAACGTGTTTGTCGATAGCAAAGCAGCTATCAAGACACTATAGTTGAAAGCTATAAGATCCAAAACGGTCCTGGCAGACATTAAATCTTCTAAGCACCCGTAGAAAGGTGCAGATCTATTGAATTCCAAGCCACCAAGAATTTAAGCGTAACGAAAGACGAACAACTAAAGTGGAGGACGCACCAATCTGGTTACGTACCCTACCCTCCAGAATGAAGGCTACAGCTCTAATGGTAGCAAACGGTAGGTGAGCACACACCACGAACTGCAGAATAACCAGAATTATGTGCAAAACACAATGTTAACATTGACAACCTAATTATTAGCTACTATACCACCCGAAGAAAGTTGACAATTTCAAGAAACAAGATTACTTCAAAACTAGAACTTGCTTAAATCGTAAAATTTTTTAATGCTATATGCACCATCAGCAGCTTAATAATAATTATTACCAAATTGCCTTATTATTGTATAATAGATTGTAAATAAAATTTCAATTAAAAAAAAAGATAATAATATGTTCTAGACAATCGCCTTACTTGCTGCAAGCAATTTGTAGCTAAAGGGACACATCTGAGGCTAAATGGCAGAACTCTTTATCATTCATCACTAAACTAGGATCTTAAGTGTAGGACCTATACTTCTGTTGTGAAACCGATCTAGTCCTTTGCCGATCAAGTGTTTGGGAATGTCAGCAAGAACAAAATATGCATTATGTAGAGAACCCATAAAATATCTTAACAACTATCACAGGCACCGAAATAACTATCACAGGCACCGACCAAAATACAGGTACAGATCTACGAGTATGTTAAGGCTTTGTTTGAAATGGTTGTCCTGTACGACCTGAATTCATGTATAAGACCTGCGAAATGGTTGTTTGTTCGCTTGAACGAGATATATACAACCCCGCTCTCTTTGATTAAAAAAACATAAATTGTACAAATAGCTTTATAAATAAAACAAACACGTATCCTGACATTTTACGTGTTTATTTATTTTTCAGTTGTTTTCATTAAGAGCCTTAAGAGCCACCGACGCTATTTAACCCTTTAAGATATGTACCTCACATACGGCTAAAAACTTAAGCCGTAGAACGAGAATACTATCTCTCGGAAGGTAGTAAATGGAATAAGCAATAGGACCGCGAAATAATGGCTGGCAGGACTACACAATAATTTTAATAATGTTTTAATAAGCTGATTTGTTATAGATTATGCTTTTATCCGTCCGTGTGCTTTCAATTTTTAATCAATTCTAAAATTAAGCTGGTTTATTAATCGTGCATACATTTAATTAAATTGATTAGGAAACTTTTAATTATATTATTAGCTTAAAATGTTTTCAAGGTTTTTAGATATACCATGCTCTCATTTAAGTATTTGGTAACATGTCAACAATCAGTTTTATGCGCATTGCATGCTTTCATATATACATGTAAAATATTAAATAAACGGATTATATAAGTATGCCATATTTATAAAAAAAAATATACTCAACTAACGGATGCAGCGTACTAGGTTTTAAATGAATATACATTCCAAGCCAAAACTTACTATTTGACTACGCGTTGATTTATTGAAAGTATTTATATATTTATTTGAAAGGGACCATTATGTTAACTTTTTTATTTTTTCTGACATGCAAAATATTGAACTATCGGATTATATAGGTATACAAACCTAAAAAATATATATATATCTAACTCATATAGGATTTAAATTAAAATTCATTCAAATTGAACATTTAATATTTGGCTACGCATTCATTTATTTAAAATAAATAGTATATACATTTTATAGGGGTTAAAATATATTAATGTTAGTATGTAAATAAATCAAGACCAAAAAAATTATGCTAATGCATAGCATTAATAGGCACAAATGGTAGGATAATTCAGCGACCCAGTCGAACCACATTTGTTAACACAATAATGAAAAGTCAATTTGGTAATACCAAAGGGAACATTCCGAAAAAAAACCTTGAGAAGGATAAACATGCTTTCTAAAGATTATCAGAAAAAGCCTGAATTTATTTAAGGCAAATAAAATGGGTATGCAATCTCAAATCAATAAATTGGGAACTTAGTGATAAATAATATTTGAGTAGCACCTTAAAACCATCATAGGTCCAACTTCCTAATTTTAAGATGCAGGTCTGTACGTCATACGGAAAATATTCAACATCGATTGAACAAGAAGATTTATAGACGGCAGGTGGTTGCCAAATCACCAGTCCATTATTATAGACTAAAGCTTTTGTCATAAGTGTCACTTCATAATGACCATCAGCACTGAAAAATATATATTTTAACACAACTCCTGTTACAATATGTGAAGAAAAGCCAATTACTTTTTTTTTTATCAAATTTCTCAACTGTGCATACAAAACATTTTATTTAATTATGTTTCATTTTTCATCTATGTTATTGTTTTATCAATCTGAACGTATATATATATAGCTTACAATAAAATTGTAGTAAACAAAAGTACACATTTTTTTAAATTTGAATTTAAAATGACAAAAGTAAACATTGTTTACAAAACGTTACTCTTTAAGAAACAATTGAAGAAATGGTCATATTTTTATGCAGAGTTAAGAAAATTGTTCCAATAAATAGATGTTATTTGTAAATCTTAAAAATACCCAAATTATCCTGCCTTTAAATTTTGATACATTTTTATTTAAATGTTCTATTGTCAGTGGATGTTTTTTTTTTACATTTAAAGTTTCACCACTTAAATTATAAAGAAATAGTATTATAAAGCCACTCATACAACTTTTCGAATTCTATTTTGCTGGTTTTTTTAATATGTCGGTATATATATTTGATTAAATATATTATATACATATGTATATTCTTGATCAACATTAATACCCGGGTCAATCTATCTAGTCAGCCCGTGCGACTGTCGTAATAGATACTACTTTAGTTTTCAAAATTTGCCACGACCCTCAATTAAAAAAATGACATATTTATAGAATTTATAGAACATATTTATAGAACATATTTATAGAATTTTTAGGTTAGTATTTATAATAAATTGGAATATTATTAAGAAGGTTTTTAAAAACTGGGGCTATCGAAATATTTTGCATTTCTATTTCAAGGGGGTATGCTTTAATTCTTAATAGGTGTTCTATATTGCTATTACAAATACTTATTTTTGAGAGTTTTTTCATAATCTCATTGTAGAAAATGTTGGCGCGCATTTGGAAAACGTTGAAAACATTTAAAAAACTGTTTAATATTTACGATATCATACACTTTCCAGCACATAATTCTGATTGTGACATTCAAATTAACTAAAAATAACTGATAAAACAATCATAAACAATCATAGATAAAAAAAACTATATTGTAATGAGAGAGAGCATTTTTTGTTAAAATATATGTGCAATGTATGCCGTAAAAAATGCGACATAAACATTCTTTGCTTGACACACGGGAAGCGAGTGACTACAGTTGCCCTCTTACATCATTCGTTCGGTTTTTGTTTCTGTAAAAAGCCGAAGTGTGGTCGAAACCCCAGAGCTAGGGAATCTGATGCACTTATCTAATGGCCTACATAAAGTTTATTTTTAAAATTTTGTTGGTTTAGATTTATATAAATCAATTTAAAATACCTAAATCAACAAATTTTTCATTATTAAGTGCTTTAGATCAGAGGTGCACACTAGACTTCTGCATGAATGCTTCCAAACCGACAAATGAATCAGTCATTATAAAAGTTGGCACACTTTTTATTCTGCACAGTATATTTGGGTAGGAGCGAGTAGGGTAGTATTGTCTGTTTTGATTGACAGTATTCTAACTCATTCCACAGTTGTACAGCCGTTGATGGTGTGCAATAGTCAACACTGTACAATAAAATTGGTGTGCAGTTGTCAACGCTGTTCAGTGTTTTGGTGGGCAGTTACTGTACAGTGAGTTAAATTCTTGACTGGTACATACACACATATAAAGTTCTCGTGTGTATGTCATAGAAAGAATACGATTAATTTGTAATTTTGATTCAAATGTATTAATTATAAAATAAAGAATTTAGAAATTATTAAAATTTTAATAAAAACTAATTATTTTATGTTATTTAAGAATTTAAATTTTTAAATGATTAATATTGGAATGTAGGAACATTATTTTATTTACCATGGGTCCAGTGGTGGGAAATTTTTTACCATTTTTCGCTAATTAAATTTTTGACAACAGAGATATACTGTACTCACTCGAAGTGAGTACACTGAAAATGTTGTGCCATCTTTGGAGTATACCGTGGCGTAAGGAATGAGTGCAGTATTTTTAAGAACACTACACTACTGTAAATGAGTAGATTCATGCAGAAGTCTAGTGCACACAAAGATCGCACGCTGCTAATGCATGTGTATTATCTGCACTGTGCAAAGTTCAGATTAATGCATCTGCACTGTGCAAAGTCCAGATAGATTTTTGTGGTAACATATTATTTGAAATTAAAACAAGTAGAAATGCTGTTGTCGAGACAACGAGATACCATGTACCTCTCTTGCCGTTGCCGTGGGAAGGGGTGGGTAAAACTTTAATTGGCCATATCTTCTATATTTATTGTCCGATCTGAACGTAATTTTGCATTCACGTGTTTGGCGATCAGCAGACTTAGCACACACTTAACAATTTATGTCTCTAGCTTTTACGGAAAGGGGCGTGGCAAAAATCTGGAAATGACATTATCTGCATAATAGTTAAACGGCCCTAATGCAAAAAGAAACAGGTCTCTAGCTCTTATTTTGTCCAAGTTATCGAAGAAAATACAGTTTTATGCTTTGAATAAAGGTTGGAAACACAAATATTAACAAAAAATTTAAAAATACCAGATTATGGGCAATAATTTAATGAAATAAACCATTTTCTGTTACAACTTTATCGCTAAACAATACGACATAGAGCCGTTTCGCTTGACACGCGGGAAGCGACTGACTATCTGTGTAAAAAATACTGTCTGTGTAAAAATCAGAAGTGTTCGGCACGCCGGTGCTATGATTTGTGCACCTACATATGCTTTAAATGTATATAAGACTTACAAAGATTTTTTGTCATTTTTCATCGAAAAATAGACAGAACCTTAGTAGAAGCAGATTGCGTCAATTTTACCGTGGGCTCACTTTTTTTGTTTAAATTGAAAAGTTTAACCTGTTCATATAGTTTCATTACCGTGCTAAGCTAAATTTTACTGCAGTTATAATCTAAAACGATTATAACAAACTTTTTATTTCGTTTCAGTCTACATGTACAGTCAAAACTAAGAAATGTAAAATAAACAAAAAATATAACTTGACATAAAAATCTGTAACGAGGTATGTTAAAAAAGTGTTACATTAATAAAAGAAAAATCCTCATATAATTAAGTATATGTAGTATAATGTTTCTAATCCTTAATTTTCCTTGGTTCATAGAATTAGAGGTAACGAATTTGTCACATTCTCACAGTGCGAAACATAAATCTTATTTGCATAAACATTTATTGTTTTGTTACTCAGTACCTCGTTACATCATTTCTTTTATATTCTAATTTTCTAATTTTCTTTTATATTCTAATTTGATTCTAATTTGACTCTTATTGGTGACACCAGGGGATGCAATTTTTTAGTTTATTTGCACTTCTTTTATTCCTCCAAAAGCATGTGTTCAAGATTATTGACTACTAAAACTTTTTTACTTTTATGCCATGCAGCGGAATATAAATCTTAATTATGGGGTATTTGTTTTCGCAAATTTTAGGTTATTGTAGACTTGTATTAAATTGTAAAAAATGCTTACACTTTTTATGCTTGGTTCCTTTTTTGAATTTGTTATGGCCACTTAACAACTATCGATAGGGGGAGTGGGGACACCGCCTATCGGGAATCAGAGGTGTGGTGGGATACTCTGGGATCTTGGTGGAGTGGAGATTCGAAAAGTTGAAGAGTTGTGAAAAGTGAAGAAAGCAAACGTGAGCTAAGGAAAAAAAAAAGAAGCCAAGCAAAGAAAATATATATAACCCCAGGAAAGGAGGAGCCTGCACTGGACGACGCCCAGTTGGAGAAAACAGAGGGTGAGTGGTCGAGATAGGGAGTGGAGCCTGGATGAAAACTAAGGCTATTCATTCCAGACCCGACTGTGACGGACCAGTGCCGGCGGAAGAATTTGGGTTTTTGGGGTTAAGTCCATTGAACCATTGGCGCGGGCCGAGGGACTGGCAAGGTGACCCTGAGGCGTAGGCCAATCAGATCCCGGATTTATTCCACACGGATAGGGGAAGGTGGGGTATAACCGACATAGTTTTGATTTTGGCCAAAAAGTCACTTAAAAGTAATTTTTTCTGAAAATTTCAAAACGTGGAGTTGTAGTGCGAATCACAACCTTTCTTTTGATAACATTTTTTTTTTTCAATCTACCAAAATGTAAAAGTTATTGCAATTGGCGCAAAAAACGTGATTTTGCGATGGTGAAAAAAGGCGGGGAAAAGTGGACAATGGTCTGTAAATCGATTATAACATAAAAGTTATTGATGAAAAACGTTTATTAATAATTGGACATGTAGTAGAAAGTGGTAAACAATAACGAAAAAATGAATTGGCTTAAGAAATTTTTCCGAATAGCAGTGGATGCAGTTGTAAGTGTTCGGGTCTTCTTTGGGATAGTACAGCGTGCTCACCCAAGCACGAAACTATCAGAAAATGTCGAAATACTGTTGTTTTGTTGAAATTCTGCACTAAAAATCTCTTATACACGTCAAAAACATGAACTTTGCGTGTCCAATGTCGAAAACTTATCAGATGTCCATGCTTCCCCGAAAGCTCATATTTTCAAAATAGCGGTAAATAATGGAAACAATGCAAATTCGTGCAAAATTTCTTTTGTGTGTCGAAGCCTAAAGGCTCCACTAATAATATAAACATAATATAAACACCTGGATGTATTTATCGACAAAAGTGGAAAAAATCAACCGTAAACAGAGTTGAAAAAAAACTTCCGTGGTGTGAAATTTCGTTTTGTTGTCTCAGAGAGGTAACATCACGTGTTCACAGCTCAAGTCCTTTTTAGAAAGTGAGCTTAGTATAAGACGAGCCTATTGCAGTTTGTTGCAGCTTTCAACCTGTCCTAGGGAAAAAAATATCGCCCTTGTCCATGCTCCCGCGTTGTCGGTTATACCCCACCTTCCCCTAATTACTCAAAGTAGGAACTCCACGTCCCCGAGACGCCAGAGTAACGGCCAGGATAGGCCCCATAGAGTAGACCCCGCCAAGATAGGCGAAGGAGGACCGACACGCCTGCAAAGGGGCGGCAACAGGAGCCCGACGGCTTCAGCTAGTTTTTTTTTTATGGAATTAGTGTAATTAGTGTACACAAAGAAAAGAGGGGGTATTTATTTTATTTGTTTAATAAATTAGTTATTTAATTATTTATTCTATTAATTTATTTATTCTATTTATTTATTTATTCTATTTATTTGTTAATTTATTAGATGTATTTATTTGTTTGCTCGATTTATTAATTAATGTTGTTTATTTATTTATTTATAATTATTCCCTAATCTCCTTGTAAACAATACGCCATCCTTGATTNAGAGACTTAATTTTAAGTCTGTTAAATCTGCTGATCGTTTAAGACATGCATGCAAAATTACGTTCAGATCGGACAATAAATATAGAAGATATGACCAATTAAAGTTTTACCCACCCCTTTCCAACGGCAACGGCAAGAGAGGTACATGGTATCTCGTTGTCGAGGAATCTCGACTACAGCGTTTCTACTTGTTTGCAAATACGAGGGCGGAAAGGGACGTGGCAAAAATCCAAAAATGGCAATATCTGCGCAATAGTTAAGCGGATATGTTGCAAAAAGAAAT
>JAJJHQ010011965.1:233911-278248 GCA_021223825.1 Drosophila ironensis
ATTTATTTATTCTATTTATTTATTTATTCTATTTATTTGTTAATTTATTAGATGTATTTATTTGTTTGCTCGATTTATTAATTAATGTTATTTATTTATTTATTTATAATTATTCCCTAATCTCCTTGTAAACAATACGCCATCCTTGATTTTGGTGGAGATTCCCTTAAGAGCTCTTAGGCAGGGTCAAAGCTAATCGGGAGGTGTAATATTTTTAAGCGAAATAAATAGATATTATAACGAGGAACAAATAAATATAAATATGGAGTAGGTTTCCTTTCGGGGAGGAGGCGCAGCGTCGCTCGGAAATGTGAGCAAAAGTAATTATCAAAGGAATAGGGGCACACGCCACAATATGAAGGTGCAGGCGTGGTGTCACGGTCGGGAGGGGAACGCACCATTGCTCCAGAAACAGCAGGAGGATCCCGTGGAGGGTACCCATCTCCGCCCGGTGGAGTTAGTCGTTTTGGTGCCATAGATGTTTGTTTTTTTTTTGTTTTGATTTGTGTTGAGGTAGTCATTTTTTTTTGTCTTTGATTTGTTGTTGTCAATTGTGTCTGATCGTCTTGTATGTCTGTCGTGGACGAGTTGACGTTGTCTGTGCAGCGTCTTGTGTTGTTCGGGTCGGCCCTGAAAGGGGAAGACCCAAATTTATTGTTATGTGTGAGGGGCAGACGGGTTGGAGAACCCGCGACCCGAATGAGCTAGCCGGATCGCCCGTTAAAAACTCACACAGGGCCAAGTTGGTCAATAACAAATTTATTCAATTCTTGTTTCATCTATTGCTAGTGTAACTACGGTCTCTCTCTCTCTCTCTGAGAATTTGAGTACCAATTGCTAGGTTTTTGTTTTATTTTCATGTGTACTGTGTTTTATGCTATTTTGATTTAAAAAAAAAATTTAATTGCTCCGTAATTTTAAAATATAAAACAATTATTTTATTTTTGAGCCAGAGTAGTATGCTGTGCTCGTTGTGTAACAACCTAGTGCGCGGCCGTTTCGGAATCCAACTTAGGTGCACAATTTCGCTAGCACTATGCGCAACAACTTTATCTTCTTTCAGTTGGATTTACAACCCCAAATAATGAAAAAGCCGTGACTGATCTCTTTGTTTAGTCGTATTGATTCAAGCATCTTTTGAAAACGATACCCAAACTAAGTGTAGGTCAATTAAGTTTGTCGTTGCAATTCTATGCTTACTAGTTTTATATACTGAAAATGGCGAATTGCTGGGTAGAACAAAACTTATTAACAATTTTGCATGATTCTAGATTCAATAAAACTAACAAACCCATTGCTATACTTATATTTGTAAAAACATCATATGGATCATTTCTTAACCTCAATAACCAAGACAACATTGAATCGATTCATATAAAGTCGAAATCTACCTTAACATTTCATTTCTCAAGGTCATGTTTATTGGTTTTCCAATACGACTTGAAACTGTTGCATTTAGGTATTGTGAGAATAACTAAATTCGAAGATTCTCATGTACGTTTTTTTAGTTCGATGCTCAAAATGTAAAACGACAACTCCATACCAAGGATATCGTCCGAACCTACTGCCAACTGGATAAAACATGGATGAAGGGATAACAAAATAGCCAACTAACGGTCGAACCAAATTTAAAATACAGAAACCGAAATAGGTTACTTATATTCAAAGTAAAAAATTCGACCGCATAAAATAACTTGTGACTCACTCCTACATACGTGGCAACCTCCTAGGTGACGATTGGTCAGACCGGTGCTCTAGGTGTTGGTTGAAAATCATAGCTCGCAAATAACTGTTAACCGATTCGTGCGGTCTCAAAATAACTGTTTGTCACTGAGACTTTGAGCAAAAAGTCTGAGAGCAACCGATTGAGTTGCTCGTTTACAAATTTTGCTCACGCTCAGTCGACGAACACTTTTTTCTGTTTTCGTTCGGTCTGCTCATTCTCGGACCGTTTGCTCGGGATAACCGATTCAAAAAGTCCTTTGTGCATGTATGTGTGTATGTGAAGTTTCGTGGGCTGAACTGTCAAGTTTGGGCTGTCAATTGGCTTTGTGAATCTTGTGCGTATACATTGTTTGATAAAATTTATTGAAAATGGGACGAGAAATAAACAAAAAAGTGCATCAATTTTTTATTTTTAACTCTATTGACAACAAATCGGTGTGCAAAGTGTGCGGAGTTAAATTATCAGGTGTTCACTCTACAAATTTAAAACGCCATTTAACATCGAAGCATGGTGAAATATTTCAAGACTGCGACAGCGAAGAAGTCACCGAAACTCAAGTTATGAAGAAAAGAAAAATTACATTTGAAACTAGCGAAGACATAATAATAAATTCCCTGGTGAAAATTGTCACAACTGATGGAAAGCCAATTATGTTCTTGGACAGCGAGGGATTCAAAGAAATTGTTGACCCAATTTATAATGCCCTTGGTATGAACGCAATTACTTCAAGGAACATTATGAGTTTCGTTTCTATAAAGGAACAGGCCATCAAAGACGGCATAAGGGCTTTAGTTAAAGGAAAGCTGATATCATTAAAAATCATTAAGTCATTAATATCATTAAGTTTTTTCGTGAAAATTGCATATAACATGTACCACTGTGCACCGAAACGAAAAAAAAAATATTGAAAAGACTTTTTGCGCTGACTTTTTTAGTCAATCGGTCTTTTAGTGAGTCTCTCTGAGCGAGCGTAACTCGATTCTCTCATTGAGCAATGTTCGGTAGACGAGAGTTTCATGTTCGGCTCATCGTTATTCGTTCAACAGAAAACCGAAGCAAAACGAAACAAAGCCTGCTGCTCAGAGAGAAACCGAAACGGCATGCTTTTTTTCGGTTGCTCTCCCGAACAGAGCGTAAGGAAAAAAACGGTTAACAGTTATTTGCAAGCTATGTTGAAAATATATACCTGCAACAAATTTTCATTCAAAATGATAAAATTTTTGAAGCTAAATCCAAAGGTATCCGTTTTGGATTAAATGGTCACGTCACTGTTTGGGTATGAATGGTACCCTTTAGGAATGGCAGCTAGGATAACCGATCCAGATTGCGAATGATCTGGCTATACGCGGTCGTTTTCAATCACGCCTTCACAGCGACCCGTACCATATTAGAAGGCAGTTTCCAATTAAAAAAACGTCCCAAACGGGGCCCTTTAGCAAGGATGTCAAGAAATTCCATTAGAAACAGAAAAAAAAAATAGTTTGCTAGAGATTGGGATACATGGTTATTCTACAATCGTTTCAAAATTGCAACATGCGTAGGAAAGCTTATGTTAATGCGTATATTTCCAGGTTGCGAAAGAACTGGCTATACGCTTTTGTTTTCGATTTAGCCTTCACAGCGATGCGTATGGAACTCATCTTGAGCCGCCACTATGTGCCGCCACCAATACAATACTGATATTTTAGAAAATATTATTGAACATTTTGGACGTGGAAGATTTCGAAAAGAAAACCCAAAAAAGTTTTCTTTAGGAAGAACGAAGAAAATCCATGAAAAGCAATTAGTAGGCGTAAGAGAAATTCGTCTGCATCTCCATAGAATAAATTGTAGGGGCAACAGAGGTGGTCGCTTTTTCCAGCATAGATAAATTTAGATTCCTTAGTAATAAAACTGTGGACGCCACAGAATTCGGCGGTTTGTGGCTAAGCGGGGGAGGTAGCCGATTAAAATGTTCCGAACTGATATCCAAAATCTGTTGTTGTTGTACGGACACACGGGCAAATGGACATGGCTATATTGACTTGGGTGTATATTCTTTATGGGGTCGTAGACCATTCCCTTTCTCTGATACATACTTTCGTACAAATTCAATATAACCAGTCTCGGGGTTGGCGGTTAGTTAGGTTGGTAGGGTACGAAGTTAGGGATTCGCCACTTTTAAGGATGTTTTCAAGCCGGGACAGCCTTAGCTGGCTAGGGGACAGGGGCCGACTCTCCTCACTGGAGTTTCATTGCTGGTGTCTTCTTGCGGCTGTGTCCCTACATTTGTTGCTGCTGTGCAAGGACATGAGTAATGTCTAGTGTCAAACCGGGTTGGTTAGTCACACGTTAAATTTTTTTCGATATCTTTTTTTATACCTGGTTCTTAAAAAGAACAAGGGTATATTGGATTCGTGCGAATATATTTAACAGGGATAAGGAAGCTTTACCGACCCTATAAAGTATATATATTCTTGATCAGCATCAACAGTGGAGTCGATCTAGCCATGTCCGTCTGTCCGTCCGTCTGTCCGTCCGTCCGTCTGTCCGTATGAACGCCTAGATTTTGGAAACTAAAATAGAAAGAGAAAAACTAATAGCGCATTCTGATTCTAGGGATACCAGTTAAGCACAAGTTTATTTTAAAAATCGGCTACCTCTCTCCGCACTCCCGCAAACCGCGAAATTCTGTGGCATCCACAATATAGGCACTAATTTTGAATAGTACATTGGTAGGGGCAATATCTATCTGTCGGCTACGCCCAATTCTGTTCGCGAAAATGACAAAAATGAGTTGCGTTGAATGAAAAAATTACAAGTTTCTCCATGGAAACACTTCTCATACACATACACACCTACAAACATAAATTACGAAAATTTGTTGCTCCCAAAAGTAGGTAGGTATTATGTGTCAAAAACCAGGTGCAACTGAGAACAGGGTATTTATACTCGAGACCCTCGACTATAATCGTTCTTACTTGTTTTAATTTTGTTAAATATGAAGAAATTCTCCCAAAATAAATGCTATTTTGGTGGAGTTTTATGGTCATGGTGTAGATGAAAATTTACACGACAACCAAACAAGATGGTTTCGTCAGAAACTGACGGCCGCCCGGCGCGCTGCTCATCGCGGGCTGACTGTTTTTAAAGTCCCTGACCCATCTTTGCACCATTCCCGATCTTAAGCAGTCTTCTCCGAACATTGCACAATGTTCGGAGTGATTATCCTTGGAAAACATTTGCTTTCCATCCGAAAATCGAATGACAGACCGCAATTCGCAGCTGGCGGGAGAGCTCCATAACAGTGGGATACAGAAATTGATGCCCCGGATGCAAAAGTGTATGGATCGAAACGAAATTATGTAGAAAAATAGAAAAAAGTCAAAGCTTTCCAAAAATGTATAATTTATTGATATTAAATATGTTTATTGATATTAAATATGCGAAAAACGCTTGCGGAACTTACTTTAGAAACGCGCCTCCTAATATTTTTTTTACATAAAAATGTTATAATAAATAATGAAGATATGGTGAATAAAGTTTTAAGCTTTGTTGGCAGAGTCAATGCCCCTTGACGTCATCACGTCATATATACGTCATAAAAGCTTAAAAAATACAAAAAGTGAAGGAGATCTTCAAGCTTGCTAAGCAAGCAGAAGATTATAATGTATCGAATGAATACATAGATACTAGCCGGAACACAGATGTTTCAAAGACAATTGGAAACGAAAGAGGGTCGATGGACGGAGGACAGCGAAGATGCTGTCAAAACTTCTGGATGCACAGTTTCCAGGTTGCATTGAGGCAGACAAATCCATGCAGAAGACGCTGCTCAATGCACAGCAGTGCCAGAAGATTGAATCACCCTAAATAAAATAATATGTGCACTAGACTCGTTTGACAGCAAATCGCAAGGCCCGGTCGAGATGTTCCTAGCCATGTTGCAGAAGGTCAAAACAAAGATCTCGCCACGGGAAATATATTTATAGGGTGCTTGAGATATAGTCACGTTCCAGGGATTTGAAGAACGGCAAAAATAGTATTCCTGCCTAAATAAATCAAGCAAATGCTCTCATTTCCTTCCAAGGAACTACAGGCCAATAAGATTAACATCATTCACCCTAAAAACACTAAAAAAGCTGTTGGAACATCACATTAAAAACGCAACATGCACGCTGATGAAGGCGAACCAACACACGAAAGGTAAATCTGCGGAAACAGCGCTACTAAACCGAGATTATGCGCTAGGAGCATTCCTGAGCATATCCGGAGCATTAAATAACAAATCAACAGGGAAAATAATGTAAGGCCTAAGAGCCGCAATACCTCAAGAATTCCTAAACACCTAGATCCAAAATCTGCTGAACAGCAGATGGAGACAGACGGAAGGGAACTACTAGGGGAAGGTAAGGTAGGCCGAACATAGTTTTGATTTCGGGCAAAAAGTCACTTAAAAGTAATTTTTTCTGAAAATTTCAAAACGTGGATTTGTAGTGCGAATTACAACCTTTCTTTTGATAACATTTTTTTTTTAAATTTACCAAAATGTAAAAGTTATAACAATTGGCGCAAAAAACGTGATTTCGCGATGTTGAAAAAAGGCGGGGACAAATGGACCAGTCTGTAAATCGATTATAACATGAAAGTTATTGATGAAAAACGTTTATTTATGAATGGAAATGTAGTAGAAAGTGGTAAACAATAACAAAAAAAGGAATTGGCTTAAGAAATTATTCCGAATCGCAGTGGATGCAGTTGTAGGTGTTCGGGTCTTCTTTGGGATAGTACCGCGTGCTCACACGAGCACGAAACTATCAGAAAATGTCGAAATACTGTTGTTTAGTTGAAATTCTGCACTAAAAATCACTTATACACTTAAAATATATGAAGTTTGCGTGTCAAATGTCGAAAACTTATCAGTGGTCCATGCTTCCCCGAAAGCTCATATTTTCAAAATAGCGGTAAATAATGGAAACAATGCAAATTCGTGCAAAATTTTTTTTTTGTGTCGAAGGCTAAAGGCCCCACCTTTAGCTAGGGATAACTAGGGAAGTGAAAATGTGAACACCACAAGGAGGTGTACTGTCGCCCCTGTTATGAAACATGATCTTCTGACAAATGCAGATGACATTGGTATAATTATCGTGGAAAATGTCCATCGACAATCAGCTCGGTCATGAATAACACCTTTAAAAAAAAAAGCTAACATGGGCGAGAGAAGCCGGTAAAGCATTATTAGGAGCAACACGGATCTCAGTATCTTGACAAAGAGATACGAGGTACCTCGCTTGACTCCGTCAAAAGTAAATGGCCATTGATCCCTAAGGACCCAATACAGTACGTGGAAACGATCATTTGCAGCAAGCTGAGTTGGAAGCCAAATGTGAAAGAACGAGCTAAGAAGATGCTGGCTAGCACATGGGCTTATCACCAAGACTAACGCATTGGATCGTTATATCGGTTGTATGACCCATCCTTCTATATGGGGTTCTGGTATAATGGAATGCAACGGAAAAGTCCACATAGATCCTGGAAAGGCCACAGAGACATGCACTACTCTGCACCGCCGGAACTATGAGAACAACGCCAACAAGGGCACGCATTTGGAAATAAATCCACTAGAAATCCAAGCGCACCTAAAAGTAAATAGGACGGCCTAATGCCTATGTGCACAGGACCAGCCAGCAGTGCACTAATATGGACACTGTGCTTTTGACAAGAGGATTCTTGTAGGCACGGACTACATGACCCTCAAACCAAACTTCACAACCATGCTTGCGCCACTGGAAAAGGACGACTGGCTCTCCACAGCAGAGCAAAATGCCGTAAACATCTACACGGATGGACGAAGGCGCAAGGGCGACAGTATACTGCAGTAACTCTCCCATATCACTTTCTCTGAAACTACCAGACCACTGCAACATATTCTAGCAGAAAATTTTCGCTATAAGGTTTGCTGCAGGAAAGGCCTTGAAGATGACGGCGCTTAAGTAATTTTATATAAGTTCAAAAATATTGTGTTCCATACGTAGGTACATTTATATGAAATTTGTCTTCCTTTTTATACCATGTACCTTAAGGTACAAATGGTATATTAACTTTGTGCAAATGTATGTAACAGCCAGAAGGAGACATCTCCGACCCCATAAAGTACATATATTCTTGATCAGCATCAACAGCCGAGTTGATATAGCCATGTCCGTCTGTCCGCCCGTCCGTCTGTCCGTCCGTCCGTCTGTCTGTATGTATGAACACCTCGTTCTCGGAGATGGTAAGAGAAAGACGTGTAATTCTTTTTGCTTTTGGTGGGTTATTGTTGCAGGCAGATCAAGTTTATTTCACGCCCCTTTCCGCCACGCCCCTTTCCGCCTTCGTAATTTGCATAAAACTGTATTTTCTTCGACACATTTGCCTATAACTTGGACAAAATAAGAGCTAGAGACCTATTTCTTTTTGCAATATATCCGTTTACCTATTGCGCAGATAATGTCATTCTTGGATTTTTGCCACGCCCCTTTCCGCCCTCGAATTTGCCAAAAAATCGATATCTTCGAAATGGTAAAAGCTAGAGGCATAATTTTCAGTCCAATAAGACCACTGATCGTCAAACACGTACGTGCAAAATTACGTACGGATCGGACAATAAATATAGTAGATATGGCCAATTAAAGTTTTACCCACCCCTAGGCAACGGCATGCAACGGCATGCAACGGCATGTAAATATTGGCGTTTTTTTTTTACTTTTATTTTTCAATATTAATTTGCACTTTTCTGTTTTTTTGTAACTTGATTTATCTAATTAAAATCGTGTGATTTTTTCGATACATTTCAAACCAGTATCATTTGTCATATTCATTCGTTCTTCCAATATTGATAGTATATATAATTTAATGTTGATAATATATGTACATATATTATACATCAATAGGTATATCGACTATGCTGTCTTTAAACTTAAAACAAAATGGTACACTACCATCTCGAGAGAGGGGGAAAAAGAGGCAGGTAGATAGAGAGAGAGAGAGAGCACAAGGAATGTGGCTTTCAGTTAAAGTTAAAGAAAAACAGGCAATTACTTTTAGCGCTATTTGAATCAAGCATTGGGCATTGGGCATCGTGGGTAGTTTTACCAACCCAAAAAATTTTAAGTGGGTGAGAACCTACACATGTATGTATGTATGTTCATGAAATTTATTTATCGAATTTATTTTAATATTTACCTATTTACAAGAAATGCAAATAATTGCTTAAGTTAGATAAGTTGAAAATAAATAATTCTTTTTTTTACTTTCCACGGAACCAACTTTGGCATTTCTTTGTCTTATTTTTAATTTTACTTATTTACTTACACGAAATGCCTAGGAAATAATTGGTCAAATAAGTTTAATAAAAATATGACAAAGGGTATAGTTTTTTCGGAACCAAATAACTCATCCGGCTAAACATCATTTGCTTGGTCAGTTATGAATAAGTATTGATGCAAATAGTGCAAAACGTGATTTTCAAAATTTGTTATACTAGGTATCATTTGTAATTTAAGGTACATATGGTATATTAAGTTTGTGAAAATGTATGTAACAGGCAGAAGTATACTATTATATGTATGTATGTATGTACATATTATAGGTTTGCCAGTGCTGACACATTTCTGCCATTTACGCAAGTGGAAGTGGGGTTAACGGGCAAAACGATATTGGCTCTGACAATGTAATATCCGAATTTAGTGCCCCTAGAGCTAAAATTGAGGACGCGTTATGTGAGGGTGCAGGGGGTGGTGGCCGATTTTTAAAATAAATTTGTGCCAGTTCAGCATACACTTACATATTTTTCTGAATAAATTTTTTTTCCTCTATCTATTATACTTGTAGTCTTCAAAATCTAGGCGTTAGTAGGAATAGATGGACGGACGGACATGGCTGAATCGACTTGACTGTCGATGATGATCAAGAATATGATACTTTATGGGGTCGGAAAGTTTCGTTTTCCCTGTTACATACATTCGCGAGAATTCAATACACCCTTGATCTTTTTATGAACCGGATTTTTTTTTATCTGGTTCATAAACGGATAAGTCGATACCAAGCCGATAAAATAGTTAACTATTAAGCCGTACTGCAAGTAGCATCGCGAAATGGAGAACTGAGGAAAAACACAAACTTGTACGTAAACTGTGCCACGATAGTATGGCTCGAATTCGTGCTTCTCAATCACAAGAGCAAACCGAGGCATATGGGGGAATGCCTCGTTTGGCAACACGAAATCATCGAGCAAGCCCTCAATAAGTATATAATGTTCAGCTAACGAGATTGTCAATAATAAGGTATACTGCACATAAAAATTATTTTTTATAGTATAACTTTATTCTCTTTAGTTTAAAACAAAAAAATTTTATTGTATTTCAACAACAACAACAACAACAATAATGTTTTTTTATTTTAATGTGTCATTAAACTGATAATATAAGTTCGACCACTATTAATTCGTACGGTGCGTTTGATATTTATTTTTTATAAGAAATTCTTTGTTTTTTTCTATTTTAATAATGGGTAACATCTCCTTTGGCCTTTACGACCCAATTACAACGATTTGGCATTGATTTTAACAAATTTTGGCATTGCTCTGTTGAAATAGAGTCCCAAACCTCTTGAAGCTTATGTTTTAGTTCTGGCAGGGTTCTTTGAGGCTCATTTTTTAGTTTTCTTGTCATTATTCCCCATATATTCTCGATAGGGCTTAGATCTGGACTATTTGAGAGCCAATCTCAGACCTAACTGTTCTTGTTTTGCAGCCATGATTTGGTTCGTTTGGCAGTATGAGATGATGCTCCATCCTGCCGAAATGTGTATTCTCCACAGTAAGCTAGCTTTAGTATTGATGGCAGAAGGCTTTCTTCGAGTATGTTTCATATTTTTCAGCGTTGACCATCCCATCAATAAAGTGCAGTTGGCCTACTCCTTTGGCAGACATACAACCCCACATCATAATTCTGGTTGGGATCTTAAATGTTCTTTTAAAGCAGTCTTTATGGTAGACTTCAGTTTTTACGGATGACTCTTCTTGGCGCATCGCCGACACTTACATCAAATTTAGCTTCATCGCTAAATATGATAATCTTCAATTGCCTTTGAGTCCTGGAAATCCGTTCCCGTGACCATTGTAAACGCTTCTTCTTTTGACGAAGCGTAATCAATGGTTTTTCCTTGGCCTAAGAGTAAGTTAATCTACTAAGTCAGCTCCAAGAGGTTTGGGACTCTATTTCAACAGAGCAATGCCAAAATTTGTTAAAATCAATGCCAAATCGTTGTAATTGGGTCGTAAAGGCCAAAGGAGATGTTTCCCATTATTAAAATAAAAAAAAACACAGAATTTCTTATAAAAAAAAAATATCAAACGCACCGTACGAATTAATAGTGGTCGATCTTATATTATCAGTTTAATGACACATTAAAAGAAATAAATATTATTGTTGTTGTTGTAGAAATACAATAAAATTTTTTTGTTTTAAACTAAAGAGAATAAAGTTATATTACTATATAAAATAATTTTTATGTGCAGTATACCTTATTATTGACAATATCGTTAGCTGAACATTATATACGAGTAAAAAAAACTTGCCGTACGAATTAATAGAGTTCGGGGTAGTAGTTTCTCAATAGACGACCGACCCCGCTCAGAGCTTTGATAATTGGCTACAAACACAAAGAAAAGTTTGGTATATGTCGCCCACATAGCTTAATGGTTAACATTTAATTTGATGTATTGCTTTTGTTTGGTTGGATATAAATTGGTTTTATAGATAAGTTTCTTAAAAGGCATTATGAATGATTGTAAACCCGGTTCTCTTAAATACTTGGGTATACTAGTCCATAGAAAGGCTATTTTTATACCATGTACCTTAAGGTACAAATGGTATATTAACTTTGTGCAATGTATGTAACAGGGAGAAGGAGGCGTTTCCGACCCTATAAAGTATATATATTCTTGATCAGCGTCAACAGCCGAGTCGATCTAGCCATGTCCGTCTGTCTGTATGTATGAACACGTCGTTCTCGGAGATGGTAAGAGCTAGAGGTGTAATTCTTTTTGCTTTAGGTCCGTTAAGTGTGTCGAGTTTATTTGCAATTTTTGCCACGCCCCTTTCCGCCTTTGTAATTTGCATAAAACGGTATTTACCTTGATAACTTTGACAAAATTAGAGCTAGAGACCTGTTTCTTTTTGCATTAGGTCCTTTTAACTTTTATGCAGTTAATGCCATTTCCAGATTTTTGCCACGCCCCTTTCCGCCCTCGTATTTGCAAAAAAAATCGATATCACCAAAATGGTAAAATCTGAAGAAAAAATTTTAAGTCCGCTAAGTCCACTGATCGTCAAACACGTGTATGCAAAATTACGTCGAGATCGGACAATAAATATAGAAGATATGACGAATTCAAGTTTTACCCATCCCTTTTAACGGCAAAAGAGGTACATGGTATCTCGTTGTCGAGAAATCTCGCGTTTCTACTTGTTGTAATAGGAATCGGTTTAAACCCATTAAGCAAATATCTTTAATATAGTATGATGAGTCTCACAAGCGCGTAAATATGCACACATATACTATACTTGTATAGTATTTATTGCAGTCCTTTCGAGTCAAAGCGTTTAAAATAGAAGGAACTACGTATTCACCCATAAATGTTCAAATTATATTAAAAGCTCACCTTGTACTCTAGAAATTAATACATTTTGTGGTGTTCAAATAATATACCTACATAAAATACATTATTTACTTAAGTAAAAACTTTTAAATATTCGTATGCTAGATCTTACTATATCTGTTTAGACGAAAATTCGAAGGTATGTTTTTTTACAAAATTTGCATTGATATAACCGAGATACCGAGACAATATTCTTTATGTCTTATTAATTTTTGAACATATTACTGTTCATGGTTATGAAAAATGTAACGATTTGCGAATGTATGAACTGGGAAATGGAAAGTTAATTACATAAAAAAAAACAACTTGAGTTTAAAAAAAAAACACAGATACATTAAAAAAATGAAAAAAAAGTTATATGAAAAATAAGTATAAATTAACTATTTGAGAAGGATGAATAATGTCGTGCGGAATATTTTTATATATTTCATGTGTGATTGGGTGTTTTAAGTTTCAGCAAAGCATACAGTTAAAAACGCCAGAATAGGGTTTCAGTATACAACTATTTATAGTATTTCTATATAATTTTTTATTTATTAATTAAATAATGGTTTTAAAGTAAAAAAAATATTAAAATTAATAATTTCATAACAGAAATCCATTTCTCAATAATTTTCAATATCGTGTAAGTTTATGATTATACTATTCGATGCAATAGTTTTAAAAACGAAGATACTTGAATGTTGAATAATAAAAATAAAAAATATTCACAGATTTTTAAACGTACCTTAAACCCATCATAAGTCCAACTGCCAAATTTTAGAACACAGGTTTGTTCATCAAATGGGAAATATTCTACATCTATTTCACAGGATGACTTGTATATTGCTGGGGGCTTCCATTCAACTAATCCTTCAGAGTAAATTGTGGCTTTTGTTGCAAGAGTCACTTCGAAGTTACCATCAGCACTACATGATATTTTTCAATATCCGTACAAATTCAGATTACTTTTTAAGTTTTTAAGATAAGTATATTTAGGAAAGGTAGTTAAATCTATGCGATTTTACGTAAAATATTTTATAGAGAGTTAAGAGTTTCACATAGTACAAAAATATTATAGTTTCGACGTGAAACAACTTATTTAAATTCTACTGTACTAGTGAACACAATAAATGGCAAAAAGAAACATTTTTTTTGTATTAAAAATATTTATATTTAAGCCAAATTTGTACTGTTATTTATCTTTAAAACAGCAATTTTAATAATTTTCTTAACCTTAGTAATATATACGATGCGTTCCAAAGTAAACAGGAATCTTTGAATATAGCGCCCTCTAGTGGCGCCATCTATATATTAACTGGTGCGTTACAATCTGATATCCTTTATCGACTTTTAGTAAAAATTTCATGACATTTCATCTATTGGAAGTGAGGTTATTGCGTTTTTAGTGTCAGTATGTTTGAGTCATCGGTGCAAATATGTATGTATGAGCTTTGAACAAAGAGCCAACATTAAATTTTGTTTTAAAATTGGTACAACTTTTACCGAACCGTTTCAATTGATGAAACAAGTTTATGGCGATGGTTGACTGTCCCGTAGCAGAGTGCACGAGTGGTTTCAACGTTTTCAAAGTGGTCGTGAGGACCTAAATGACGATGACGAGCTGAAACCAAAAAAATCGCGCCTGGAGAAGTCAAAAGTGAAGACAATGCTGATGATTCCAAGGGTATTGTCCACAAAGAATTTGTTCCACCCGGCCAAAACGTTAATGCAGTATTCTACCTTGGAGTTTTAAAGCGTTTGGTGCGCCGTGCTCGGCCCGAATATCGCGAAGATGGAAGTTGGCGTTTGTTTCACGTTAATGCGCCGTCTCATCGAGCGACACTTGTGACCGACTATTTGACCAAAAATCACATTTTAACCATCAACCACTCCCTGTATTCACCTGATATGGCACCGTACAACTTCTTTCTTTTCGGAAAATGCATTTGCCGATGAAAGGAAAGCGTTATGCAGACGTCGAGGCCATTCAAAGGGCTTGCACCGGCATACTGGAGGCCATACCGGGCAAGGAACTAAAACAATCGATCGACATGCTTTTGAATCGTGCAAAAAGCTGTATTAACGCAGAAGGAGACTATTTTGAATAAAATAAATTGATTTTGCTGAAAAAACAATTTGTTCTGTCTTTATGTTAAAAGTCCTGTTTACTTTGGAACGCACCGTATATACTATAAATAGTGTCGATCAGCCACTCTTATAAAATAAAACCATAAATGTTTCCCACACGGACGACATACATAAATAACCGATTTTGTCGATTTTTTCTAAATTCTGTCAGGTAATTTTTTTTTGGACACAGACTGACATCCTTTTCATAACCCGTACCAGAGACCTGCAACGATTACAATTTTTTCAAGCATAACCAATCATTGACTGGTATTTTTTGTGTTGCAAAACTTTGCGTCAACAAAAATGAATGATTGTAAGCGAGCGTGTTCAAAGCGAGCAATCAGTTCCAATAACCCTTGCTTGATTCGGAATGATTTTCTTTGATCGAACGCTTTTTATGAGCGAACAAGACAATCAGGTTCGAATCAGAGCAATCAAATCATCTGAATCAACTTGTTCGCTTTGTTCACGAAGCTTGATCGAACAATTTTGTAGCGACCCACTGGTTTGAGTTGTGGCGGGTTTGAGCGAGGCTGATTGAACCGACCCAATCATACTCAATGCAGTTCTCTGATCCGTACCACAAATTTTTACCAAAAACAGTATTGATAGACTTACTTTTTCGGGGGGTCTGATATTATTGTAGAAAAACTTTCTAAAGCATATACAAAATGTCAGATTCAAAACCTTAAAAGAGGTGCAATCATTTATACAATTAATTGAGACAATCGGAAAATGAGAAAGGGTTTTTGGAGGTTTGTTTACATTTGCGTGTATTGGATATTTAGGCTGTTACTTAAATAACAATACGCCAGTTAAGGATCCATGAATCGTATCCCAAGCTCGAAACAGCAAAGCGTACTTGGCTAGCCTGAAATATTGATTCGAGCAGGCTTATAGTCGTAAAGTATAAGAGCGGACCTTAGGAATCCCGTTACAAAGACGGTCCCCACTAATATATACTTACAATGAACGATACTTTGGCATAAAAAAAAGTGGCGATTTTGTTGCTTACAAACAAGTTTAAGCAACATTTTGATTTGTTTTAAAACTTAATCGGAGTTTAAATAATGTTTTTTAACTGATATGACCAACTATAAAGCCATTGATACATTTATCTTTTCCGAAGATATATTTAATATTATATTAAATAATATTAAATAGCATTAACAGAATAAAATATGAAGCCGGTAACATAACATTTATTTTAAGCGCATTTATTTTCAACTCTTCGCAATGTTATGAATTTTAAGACAACAACAAAAAAATTGTGAAAATCTAAAATCTTACGTACATTATACTTATTGTCGACACTATCAATCAGTTACTCTTTGATTCATACACATACATTCACACAGAGAACTGCAACTATCATTTTTTTCGGAGTATACACGATCTCTTACTCTCGCCTTAATTTCTTAAAAAAATCCCCTCATGTGATAGTTTTCTTCAAGTACTGTCACATACTCTACTCCTATGATCATTCAAAATATTTGTCCGAAGAGTGATGGTATTTGAAGGCAAGGCGACATACCCGTGGGGATCGGAAAAACTCAAAAAAAGTATTTAGCAATTTAAAAAAATGATACAAACATTCCCATCATCGCCATGTATGTACATAACTTTAAAAAACGATCAGTGCCGGTCATAATACCACATACATACACATGTAAACTCTTTGAAAAAAAAGCAGAATGGTTTCTTGTGATCCTTAATTTCAGAGTGATTCACGTCGAATAGTGAAGTAGAGGAGAAATTGTGAAGTTCCCTGATACATACATGCATATTGTATATCCAACCGTGTCTGTCTTTTCCTCTCTATTTACATCTAAGCATCTAGGCATCACACCCAAACTGGAGAATCATCCTTATTGAAAATAGGTAAATTAGGTAAATATGTAGATTGGTCAATACATTTTAGTAAATCTTGCTCAAGTCTAGTCCAATAATGTTCTTTAACAATGTGAAAAGCGGACATTGCACCGTAGTTGCGTACATAAGCCAAAATTAAAAAAATGCATCTAAAAAAATTAGGTCATAAAGTAATCCTCTAAATTGCCCAAATTTTGTATTGGCAAACCCGTTTGGGTCGGAATTCTAACGTACTTTATAAAAATAGAATAATATAAGAAAAAACACTACTTCTATTTCACAGCACAGCGACGTTAAGTTGCTTTTTCGTCAAATCAAAACTGCACTTTAAAGTGGTCAAGGGTACGAAAAATATCTCTCATTTAAATTATTTAAAATGGATTTAAAAGTTTCAGGTATTTACATTATTAATTTTTGGCTTTTATCGTATGGTTTTGGCCTTATATTTTTAATTTTCTTAATATTATTGGGTCTATAAACTAGTACAGATATTTTCAGCCCTATACTCCAACTGGAAGTATTCTTGGCCGCCGTTGCCATACAAGATTAACCACTGTGCATTACGAGTATCTCTATCGTTTTAAGATTATGACAAAATATGTTTTGTTTTTTTCACTGTGCCTGTGGATTAATTTACTTTGTGAGTAGTATAAGCCTACAAAAATGCTGATGGCACATTATACAAGAATCCTCCACTTCTTCTAAAACCGCATAGTGAGACTTTTGACTATAAACGATCAAGTAACATTTATTTATTCATTTTATTTATTATCTATAAATAAACATTTCTTTTAATAACATCAAATATTTTTCATATTAGTTTTTTAACGAATGAATGACGACGTATAACTAAGTTTCCCACATGTCGATGGCATAATATATTTTTAACTGGAAAAACAGGTACAGGTACATCTAACACTACGTATGCGAGTTTTGGGTTTTTTTCCGAGTTGTTCTTCTAATATTGGAGAACATCAATCGATAAAACAGTTTGAAATCATAGTGCCTAATAAATATATAAATTCTAAATAAGGATATAAAAAAAACAATCAAAATAAAGGGTTTCAAATGTTTAGGTTGTGTTTTGCTCTTGAACTTTGATTCAAATTATTTTGTAGCCAAAACTTGCTTAATTCAGGTATTCTAATTTGAAAATGTTTAAATCGGTTAAATCTGTAATAATTAATAAAGAAACACGAACTTTTTTCAAAAAAATTTTAAATATTGTACTTATTTAACATAATTCCGCTACAACCATGATTGGTAAAGGCTTAGACCTTAAGCAATAGTTACATAATGTTACATCATAATGATACATCATTACAGAATGTATGTTCTGTAATTACAGAATGTGTGTATGAATTTATATATTTTGTAGGAAAAAATTAATGGATTTCTTGCACAGATTTTTGAACTGTAAAAATAGTAAATTTGCAAAATGATCTTGAGTGTGTTCTATTATTTACAATGAAAATGCTTCGGCTATGCCAGAAGTTAGGTTTTTTTACTACTCGATATTCACAATACTGGAGGCTCCTGCATCGTTTAAAAACGGTTTTTCGTATAGGTTTCGTTTACATTTTTGTAGTTTAAATTTTTTATTTTTTATACTTACTTGTTGTAAAGCACAATATCCGGCCTCCAAATATGATCAGAAGGAACATGTAGCATGTGGACTCCGCCATATTCTTTTGGCTCCCACCGAAGTTTGTAGTCATACCATGACTGAAAAAATACATTTCTATTATTACAAAATCCATATGTATAATTTTTATACAATCAAACTTGTCCCATACTTATTATACCAGGTACCTTAAGGTATAAATGGTATATTAGCTTTGGACAAATGTATGTAACCAAAAGAGGGAGCCGTCCTATAAAAAACCTATAAAGTATATATATTCGTGATCAACATCAACAGCCGAGTCGATTTAGCCATGTCCGTCTGTTTGTCCGTCTGTCTGTCTGTATGTACAGACCATCGGAGATAGTAAGAGCTAGAGGAGTTTAATTATTTTTATACCATGTACCTTAAGGTACAAATGGTATATTAAGTTTGTGCAAAGTATGTAACAGGGAGAAGGAAGCGTTTCTGACCCTATAAAGTATATATATTCTTGATCAGCATCAACAGCCGAGTCGATCTAGCCATGTCCGTCTGTCCGTATGTCTGTCCGTCTGTATGTATGAACACGTCGTTCTCGGAGATGGTAAGTGCTAGAGGTGTAAATATTTTTGCTTTAGGTCCGTTATACAGTCATGCACTAAAGTGTTGGCACACTTAGAACTCTTGACTTTAAATGTTAATTTCAGACTTGTCTTTCAAGTTAGAGACTTCATTTTTGGTTTTTTGGTTAAATAAAATATTTGTTATTTGAATTGNTAAAACTGTATTTTATTCGATAACTTGGACAAAATGAGAGCTAGAGACCTGTTCATTTTTGCATTTGCAAAAAAATCGATATCTCCAAAATGGTAAAAGCTAGAAACATAATTTTAAGTTCGCTCGCTTCTTTATAAAACTTTTTTTTCAGCACGTCAGCAGGTGCACACATACACACACTTCTGCATGTACACACTTGGTAATTGGGTAAACATATATGTTACATACATATACGTATATATGAGCTCTTTTTGAGCCTAGGTGAAGCAACCGCCAAATTTTCTCAGAAAATGCCCTTCTTTATGTGCCTACTCAGAAAACACTCTTAAAATAGGCTCTTTTATGGACACATAATTTATAGCCCTGCTGCTAACTTTGCTTGCTGGGTAGGTACATACATACACTTCTGTATGTATACCCTTGCTGATTATGCACACATACATACGAGTATAGACCTCTGTATGGATACACGTGCTGACGGATCGAAGTCAATCAAGTAAAAACGATTATAATCGATTGTCTCGCCTGGTTCTAAGTTTCACCTGTTTTTTGACACATTATAATACCATTGAAATTTTGGGTGCAACAAATTTTCTAATTCGGTGTTTGGAGGCGTGTGTATAAGAGAAGTGCGCGCCATGTTTCTGTGGAGAACAACACAGATAGAGAATGGCTCTATCAATTTACTATCCAAATTTAGTGCCTGTAGAGTTAAAATTGTGGATGCCACAGAATTTCCATTTTTACCTTAAGGTAAATGGTATAAAAAAGGAATAGTTTGTTTTTTAATATGTAAGTTACTAAATTCGTTTGTTAATATTTTATTTATCTTTATTTATCCTAAACCTGTTAAGGTTAAGGATCTGATATTAAAGTTCGTTGGTTAATATTTTATTTCTTTATTTATCCTAAACCTGTTAAGGTTAAGGATCTGATAAAGTGTTACAATAATTTCTTTATAAGGTATTACAATAATTTCTTTAGCACAGCTATGGCTGTGGAGTACTGATTAAGACTAACTTATCTCTGATCCGGCTATGGTTTATAAAGTGTTTTCTGATGGCAGCGCAGTCGCCACAGTGCAGGGTCAGCAAGCAGTATCCGGTGGCGATCACTCGTTGCGCAAGTGCTCCGGCCGGACTCCGTGGGATTGCACCCGGTGTGCGTAGTCGGCAGATTCTAGGCTGCGCGTGTTGGCTACCGGATACGGCTTGCAACTCGGCAGTTTCGGGTTGTGGGAAACGAGTGTGTTAACTTCGTTGCGCAAGTGCTCTGGCCGGACTCCGTGGGATTGCACCCGGTGTGCGGAGTCGGCAGATTCTAGGCTGCGCGTGTTGGCTACCGGATACGGCTTGCAACTCGGCAGTTTCGGGTTGTGGGAACTGAATGTGTTAACTTCTCCTCCCTTTAAGTGGTCGCCGTCCCGGTGACCCGATAATTCCTCGTTAGTTCCGGGGTTGACGTGGGCTCCGTTCCTTAGGTGGTGGTAGCTGAGCCAGATGGTGGAGCTCAGTAGGAGAAATCCAAGTAGGGCGAGGGAGTAGCTTAGGAAAGAGCTAAAAGAGAGTTCTTCTCTAAGGGTCCCAATGTGATAGAGGTTGCTTAGACTTATCTCGTGCAGGAACGGGAGACTTAGTCGCCTTTGGTGGGTAATGATCATGGCAGACACAGCGGGCTTTTTCATCGAGTCTCCCAGCTGGTTTACGAACCAAGTTCCGTTGAGTCTTATTCTGTCGGAATAGGTTACCAGGTAAGTTCCGGATATTTTTTGGTCCCGTCCTTGGTTGTCGGTTACGGTCATATTGGCCTCATTTACTATGAGTGTTCCGTGGTCTATCACCGTTATCGGGTCCAAGTGGCCTGGTAGCGTGAAACAATGCGCAGTAGCTCCGGAGACTAAATGTTGTGCGCAAGTGTTGTTTTGAAGTTCCCTGCAGAAGGTGGCGCCGACTGTCGTCCTGCAATTCCCTATGTTAAGGTTTCGTCCCGAGCACTTGGCGACCAGGTTTCCGTCCTCGAAGTCCAAGATCTTGTTGTGGTGCTGGACCGGATAGACTGTTATCTTCTTACAGACAAACTTAGGATTAGGGAATTTAATAAGAAAATGGATGATATCGGAATTTTGAAAAACACTTATTTTAGATACCTCTAATATTTCTATTAAACAAATTTTAGTAGGCTGTTTGTCCTTAAATTCGCCAATGTCGTAGCTATCCAGTATTGCCGGGTTTACAATATTTAATTTTGCTAGGGTTAAGCCCATTAAAAGGTTTTCTAAATCTGTTATTAAGATTCTGTTTTGAGCTAAGGTGATTTCTAAAAGGTGTGTGTCTCTATTTGTTTCGGTTTTTAGTATTTGGTTCATTCCGTTTGAAAGTTCGTTCAAACGTTCTTGGAATTTAATGTTTAATTCCGTTTGACCTTCGATTGTTTTAAGTAGTTGCTCTTGTTTGAATTTTACCTGATCCTAATCATTAAAGTCGGGAGTGCCTGCAACAACTTTTAAAGCTGTCCCAATAAGATTAATGCTCCTAGTGGCCCTATGATGGATTCTTAGGGTAGCTATCAACTTGCGAATGTGTCTTAGGTCCGTCGTTATAACCGGTAGTCTGTGGTCGTCGGTAAATGTCTTTGTCAACGTCTCTGTCTGGTCAGCGTAGTCTTCGTAGGTTGTTATGTTTGTCGCGTGTTGTAGGTATCCGTAAGATTCCCAGACAACAATGTCACCCTCCTCTATAGGTATGTAGTTTGCGTTGTGTAGTCGTTTAATTTTACTGTCGCGTCCGTCCTAACAGCCGTTAGTACCCAGATTAGAATGTATTTTCCTAGCCTTAATATAAAGGGAATATAAAAGTATAGAAAGTATAAAAAAAGGTTGGGAGTCTAGCGGGGCTGGCTAACGTAGGTTGTCTTTGTGGACCACCCTCCCTCTAATTAAGACCGTGGTCCCCAGGTCTGCTTCAATAATTTCTTCCAAACATAGTGGCGAGAGTTTGTTTCCTAGTCGTTTATTTGCTTTCAAGAAAACTTTCTCGCCAACCTGATAGTCTCTATGGGTCCTATTCCTGTTTGCCTGGTCAAGTGTTTTTTCTTGGGCTTGTTGAATTTTCTTACTAATTCCTCTCTCAAATTCGATGGGCTTGGTATGAACTATTTCTGCGGGTTTCTTGTTAGTCACCGAGTGGATTGAATTATTATATTTATTGGTTGCCAAAAGGATTAGTTCTATGGTGTCATTTAGCTTGCATCCGAGTTTCATGCATCTGGCTATTTCGGCTAGGGTGCCGTGAAACCTCTCTACTTGACCGTTTGATGTACTATGTAGAGGTGGAGCGTTGGAGATGGTGATATTAAAATGATTTAGCAAAATTGACCTAATGGTCTCGGAGTTTAGAGATTTTTCATTATCGCAGTATATTGACTTTATTTTTGTGAAAAAATTTATTATCTGTAATAGGGGAGGTTTTATGTCTACTATAGCTCTTGATGCGATAGGTTGTACTACAGCGAATTTCGAGAACTTGTCGACACATGTAAGAAAAAGCGCTCCATCTGTCGAAAAAATATCCAAGTGTAGAATTTCGCCCACGAAAGAAGGTATAGGGGTTTCTGCTACCACTTGTTTTGATGGATCGCGTTTATATTTCGACATGAAACAGATTTTGTGCCGCTCGATGAGCCCCGTTATGTTCTGTTATGACGATTTCCCTTTGCTCGGTTGGGTCTGTTATGTCTTGTACAAAGCTTTAAGTGTACTTTTAGCCGATGTTGAATAGTCGCTAAGATTGGTAGGGAGCAATGTATTGCGTTTACTACCTCAGTGTCTCACTTTGCTCTTAAGCAAGATGAAAGTGTCTATCGAGAAACTGTTTCCTTCTTCGATTATTATTTGATTTCGGAAGCAGTAGGATTGTCAGTCGTGTCGATAGTGTACATAAGCGACTCTTCGCTATGGATGGTGGCTACGTCCGAGTCTTGTGCGTCTTCCAAATTGTTTATGTTTTGACGGGATAAAGCGTCCGCTACGAGGTTTTCTTTGCCTGGTTTATAAACCAGTGTCGCGCCATGATCGTCGATAATCCCTTTCCAGCGTTTCAGCTTTGCATTGGGATTTTTTTCCGATACGGCAAAGGTAAGCGGTTGATGGTCCGTAAAGATCCGTAGTCCTTTTACACCATATAGGTAGTTCCGGAGGTTTTTCAGTGCCCAAACAATGGCAAGGAGCCCCCGCTCGTTGGTTGCGTAATTTTTTTCGCAATCACGTAAGGCGCGTGATATCATTGTGATTGGGCGACCATCTTGGGATAGTACTGCCCCTAGTCCGAAGCCTGACGCGTCGGTGGTTAAATCAAATGGTCTTTTAAAGTCTGGATATGAGAGCAGAACGTCCTCAGATGCCAGGATTTTCCTGAGCCTGTCGAACGTTTCTTTCTGCTCTTTGCTCATGTTAATGTCGATTTTCCTTGATTGGTATTTGCCTACTTTCCCATTATCTCCCTTTAGGATGCTCGTTAGGGGTTTTGCGATGGTCGCGAAGTTTTTTATAAAACATCTATAGTAGCTTGCTAAGCCTAGAAAGGATCGTAGGTCGAAAAGTGTTTTCGGCTCGGGGAAGTCTTTAATGGCTTTTACTTTTTCGGGTGAAGTTCGGAGTCCCCCTTGTGACAATATGAAGCCTAAGTATTCGACGCTTTTTTTGAAAAACTTCGATTTCTCTTGGGAAACTCTCATGCCTGCTTCTAAGAGCTTGGTTAACACCCAGTCTACATTCCTAACGTGATCTTCTTTTGTTTTTGAAAATATAATAACATCGTCTACATAGACGTAGCATATTTTTTAGATTCCTTCTCTTAAAACGTCGTCAATAGCCCTTTGGAAGATGCTTGGGGCATTTTTGAGTCCAAATGGCATTCTACAGAATTCGTATTTGCCATTGTTTATGGAAAAAGCTGTCTTCTCCCTGTCCTTTTCTGCTAACTCTATCTGGTGGAAGCCTGATTTCAGGTCGAGTGTAGTGAAATACTGTGACTCGCCCATATTTGACAATATTGTGGAAATTGTCGGGATAGGGTATCTATCGTCTGTGGTTTTTTGATTCAGTTTCCTGAAATCAATAACTAATCGTTTCTTTTTAACCCCATTTTGGTCTGTACCTTTCTTATCTACGAGCCATGTAGGGTTGTTATATGGGGATTTGGACGGCCTTATTACGCCATCTGCTAGAAGTTGTTTAACATCTGCATTGACGAATTCGGTTACGCCCATGGGGTGTAGGTACGACTTGGAGTACACCGGTTCCCCGTCAGTTTTAATTGTGGCTATAGTGTTAATGTTAAATGGTAGTGCTTCGTCTGGGTCGGCGAAGGCTTTGCGATTTTTTATAATCATTTTGTCAAATGTGGCTTTGATTGCCGGGGGAACGTCTGTATCGTCGATTTTAATAAAATTTACGTTTTCTGCCCTAGAGAATTGGATTTTTTCATTCCCGTTGTTTGTGTGTAGGATATTTTTGGTAAAATCGAGCTTCGCGTTCGCTTGTTTAAGCAAGTCGAGGCCGATAATTCCGTCGAAGTCCTTGAGATTATTTAAAATAAAAAATGGTGTTTTAATGTTGAACACCGAAACTAGACATTTTTTGTCTATTTGAGTACAGCCGTGAATTGACTTTACTGTGAAGGGTTTCTCCGTCACCACGATGCCTTTGGAGTAATGTAATTTTTTGAAGTGCTTGTATCTAAAGGTATTTTTATTTCTCTTCCTGCTAACGTACGCGTAATGTAGGGAAGCAGGGATTTTATTCTAAAAAATTACAAGAATCTTCCTCGTCGAGTTCGTCTTCGATTTCCGTGGCGCGGGTCTGAGCAACGTAGTCTTCATTGTCGGATTTTTCTTTTAGTTTATTTTCTGTTGTCGTGTTGACTGTCCTCTTTGCCAAGCTGTGGGTTGCTAAATACCCTTGAGGAGGAGGGGTTGACCTCCATTGGCTCCGGTGCTAGCTGGCCCTGAGAATTATTTGTGGTTGTGTGTGGTCTTTGTTTAAAAGAACCATTCTGATTGTTGGCTCCTTTTGGGGTCCTAACGAAGTGGGGGGATTTTTTGGTTGCCCCTAAGTTTTGGTTTTGTTTCTATTGCGTTTGGGGATTCCTCCAACTCGCTTGCCTTTCGTTGTTTGGTCTATATATTTTCTCCTCATTGTGTCGGGAGTAATTGGTTAGAAAGGCGCTTCTTTCATTGCTTGCCTCAGCTTCTTCCGCTAATGCTAGGGCCGATGGCAAGTCTTGTCGTTGTGCCGGAAAAACACCATTTTTTAGTGATTTCTTCAAGCCATCTATGAACACATGTAAGGCATCTTTCCTGTGTTGTTCGTTCAAGACTGCTGCTGCGGCTGCGTCGTGCGTCATAATTGTTTTGTTAATTAAGAGCGTTAGTTTTTGCTTTATTTCATCGTAGTATTTAAGTAGAGGTTGTTCTCCCTGTCTTAACAAACTTAGCTGTTTTTTAATAACGTGCAACGGAGTTTTGTCCGCGTACGTAAAGTCTAAGCGTGCCAAAATGGCATTAAAATTAAATACAGTATTAAAGGAGGATAGCACCGTAGATGCTGGTCCTTTTACTTTATTTTTAAGTATACCGACGGCTTGATAATGTCGGCTACTGCCTTCATATGATTGGAATACTTTATAGGCTGAGGTGGCAGCTTGCCTCCAGGTAATGTAATTTTCTTGTTTGCCGTCAAAGTCTGGGACAGACTTGACCATGTCAAGGGGTTCATTACATTGAACTTCTGGATTGAGTTCGATTTCTTGGAAAGTTCGATTTCTTGGAAGGTTCGAATTTGCGGGGCGCTGTCCCTGGTTTTTAGTAGGTTTAGCTTATAACTTCGGCTATTTTTTGGTCGAATAACTCCCGTTGTTTTTGGAGTGCATCGGCTATGGCGGCCTCCATGCTTGCGATTTGTTCTGCCTGCATATCTATAGCTCTCTGTCTTTCTACTTTTGTTTCTAAAAGCTTTTTATATTCTGCGATAACTTCCTCGTCTAATTCTACCTCTTCATTGATTCTATACATGGGGTGCCAGGATTCGATTGGGGGTTTTTCTTAAGTAATTATTAAACATATATTTTTTAAAAGAAATTCTATCCTCGTGTTTGTGGGTGTAGCAAAATTCAAATAAGAGCTTTAATTTTGTGGTATATGTATTTTTCTCAATTTAATGAGAGGTTTAATACTTACCAAAAGTGTATTAACTTATTTAATGAATCGTAAGGAAATTTTTAATATTCCATCCGGCGGAATTTTTTTTTCCTATTTATTGGCGAAGTATAAAGACAAAAAAGCGTACTCACATTTCGTATTTCTTATTTTCAATTGTTGCTGTTGTCGCCGCCGCTACTGTTGCCGTAGTTGTTGCAGATGTCGTCGTTGCTAGTGCTGATGCCGCTGTTGTTGTTGTTTTGTTTGCTGCCGCTACTGCTGCCGCTGTTGTTGTTCTTCTTCGGTGAAGTGTTCGTTTTTGTGGGTCTTTTTTTTTCCTTTTGGTGTATTTCGTTTGCCAATTCGGTGCACTTTTGTACGAATAATATAATTGTTTTTCCCGAATGCGTTTTTTACTCAAACTCGCGTGGGTTTTTTTCTTTGTTGGGCGTCAGTTATTAAAATTCGTTTGTTAATATTTTATTTATCTTTATTTATCCTAAACCTGTTAAGGTTAAGGATCTGATATTAAAGTTTGTTGGTTAATATTTTATTTATCTTTATTTATCCTAAACCTGTTAAGGTTAAGGATCTGATAAAGTGTTACAATAATTTCTTTATAAGGTATTACAATAATTTCTTTAGCACAGCTATGGCTGTGGAGTACTGATTAAGACTAACTTATCTCTGATCCGGCTATGGTTTATAAAGTGTTTCCTGATGGCAGCGCAGTCGCTACAGTGCAGGGTCAGCAAGCAGTATCCGGTGGCGATCACTCGTTGCGCAAGTGCTCCGGCCGGACTCCGTGGGATTGCACCCGGTGTGCGTAGTCGGCAGATTCTAGGCTGCGCGTGTTGGCTACCGGATACGGCTTGCAACTCGGCAGTTTCGGGTTGTGGGAACTGAATGTGTTAACTTGTATAGACTCGATAATACCATGCATACCTTATTCTAACCCTAATTTTATAAAATACTGCCTAATTTTTTTCCTACCTAAAATGCCAAATATAGTATCTTGTAAAAGACGTTGGCAACCCTGGCCGAGCCAACAACAGTTTCATAAAGTTTGTTTTGCTAATCCCAATGTATTCTGTTGTTGTCTTGTTTTCCACTTGTATGTAACACTATAAAGTATACTATGCGAAATAAAACAAGTAAAAACGCTGTAGTCAAGATTTCACGACAATGAAATATACCTTTTTTTTTATCAACAATTCCTTTTTTTTATTTTTTTTTCAAATAATTCATAAAATTTTTGGTTTATTGTCTTCCAAACAATCAATGTATGTATGTGCATACATACAAGCACGTCTGTATGTATACACGTGCGGACGGATCGAAGTCAAAGAAATGACAGGTGACACCACCCAGCATGTGTATGTGTATGCCGTTGTCGTGGGAAGGAGTGGGTAAAACTTTAACTGGCCATATATTCTATACTTGTCCGATCTAATTTTTGCTTTTGCATATCCGTGTTTGACGAACAGTGGACTTAGCGGACTAAAAATGATGCCTCTAGCTGTTACCATTTCGAAGATATCGATTTTTAGCCAATACAAAAGGCGTGACATTATCTGCGTTATAGAAAAAAACGGATATAGTGCAAAAAGAAATATGGTCTAGCTCTTATTTTCTCCAAGTTATCGAAGAAAATACAGTTTTATGCAAATTACGAAATCGGAAAGGGGCGTGGCAAAAATTTGAAATAAACTCGACCTGCGTATATATATAACGTACCTAATGCAAAAAGAATTACACCACTAGCTCTTACCATATCTGAGAACGACGTGTTCATACATACAAATGAACATGGCTATATCGACTCGGCTGTTGATGCTGATCAAGAATATATATACTTTATGGGGTCGGAAACGCCATCTTCTCCCTGTTTAGCTCTATAGGCACTAAATTTGAATGGTACATTGGCAGGGCCATTATCTCTCTGTGTTGCGAAAATCAGCCGGTTACGTCCTCTTTTGTTCGCACAAATGATGAATGAAAATAAGTTGCGCCCACGAGCTTCTCTATTGAAACATTGCGCGAACTTCTCTACACACACACACCTCCAAACACCAAATTACTAAAATTTGTTGCGCCCAAAATTTCAATGGTATTATATTATGTCAAAAACCAGGTGAAACTGAGAACCGGGTATTTATAGTCGAGACACTCGACTATAATCGTTCTTACTTTTTTGTAATTTAAATCATAATCAGAAAATATTTCCAATTCCACCGATTTGCCTAAAAACTCATGTGCGTTTTTCTCCATACACGAGTCTGGCCAGACCAGTGTGTCCCCGAATGAAGGTTTAAAAATATGACAGTTATATTTTGTCGGTATAGTTATAGGTTGCACGTACCTGCTCAACCCAAAGATTTGTAGTCATAATTTGATTTTTAAGATTCTGGAAATACAAAAAATCGTTTAATTAAATGATAATATTAATATTATATGCAGCTTTAAAAAGAACAAGATAAATTTGGCAAATATAAATTTACATTATATTATTATTATACTTGGTAGGCCAAATTTTTTTGTTAATTTAAAAATTAATTTATGAAATGGTACATATGTATGAGATATGGTAGTTATGTTGACAGAGGTGGATACCTATCGATATTATGCGCCGTCGATAGTCCTTGTTAGTTTTCGATCCACTAGGGACGATAGTTAAAAACCTATTGTCGATTGTTTTCGATACTAGATGAATAATCCATATTTATTTGAAGTATAAAAGTATGACATTAACAACTTTTTATATATGTAGTTCAACCCAATAATTTTTGTTGGTAAAAACAAGACATTAATATTTTCGTCTTTAAACGGGTATACAAATATATTGGCAATAGAGCATTTTCAATGCGGGAAAGTCGTTGTGGTTCATCTAGAAATGTATCTATTATGCGGATTATCTTTAATAGTATATACCTAGCATTTTAAATTTACGTTGATCCATAATAAGTGATCCATTTCCTGATTAATCAAGGCCCTCCCCATATACTGCTGTCTCATAACAATGGAATCAGCTTTGGCATTAGACTTCTGCATGAATGCATCCAAAACGGTAGATGAATCACCTATTCTAGAAGGGGACACGCTTCTTTTTCTGCAGAGTATATTTGGGTATGAGTGAGTGGGGTAGTATTCCATAGTTGTACAGCAAAATTGGTGTGCAATATTCCATAGTTGTACAGAAAAATTGGTGTGGAGTAGTCAACACTGTACAGTGTCTTGGTGTGGAGTAGTCAACGTTGTACAGTGTTTTGGTGTGCAATTGACTTACTGTACATTGAGTGAAATTTAATGACTGGTACATTTTATACTTCTTACCGGTACTTACGCTGCAGCTCTGGCACTAAATAACGTCAAACATTCAAAGGACAATCAAATACAAATACAACACAAGCTTTGTCCCAAAAAATAAGAGTACAGTCATAACTGCACTTACTCATGAAGTGTGCAACCATCTATATTGTACTCACTCACGAAAAGTGCAACCATATACTGTACTCACTCGAAGTGAGTACCCTGAAAATATTGTGCCATCTCCTTGAAAATGTTGTGCCATCTCCTTCTGGCCTATAGAATACTGTACAGTAATGAAGAACTCATAATACTGTACATAACTGTCATGCTACAAATGAATACATCCATGCAGAAGTCTATTTGGCATTACAATGTTGATTAGCAGCTTGATTATTTAGAATTAAATAAAAAAATGACTTGTCGCCGTTTTCCTCCACATTTAAAATATCCGTTTTATTGTATGATTTTTTGCACATTGCCAAAGTGTGCAGCTCACTATCCAAATGTGCAGCTCAATATCCAAATATTTACATGCTTCTTCCGCATTTTTAGGGCTCTGGAATACATTTGTCTTAAAGCGTGGATCAATAAGGGTTGCTATTCTTGGAAGTCTCGTATATAGACTGGCGTTTTCTTATTGTGCCCAACAATTTATTTATAATTTCCCGCTATAGTCCCCGAGTCTGGGTTCAGGCGTTCTAATTTTCGGCACAAAATGTATGCGATTTCGACGATTTCGACCGTCGTCGCATGCAGACGTGTATTTATTGTGCTCTCAATAAAATCATAAAAGTGCAGTGACTGGTTCAATAAATCTATACTAACGCGAGAAGACGAATTCTTAAACGTAGAGAGTAATAGAGCGCGTTCTTGCTCCCCCTCACTACCATCGATGTCTCTGCGGCCTAAGAGCCCAGTAACTAGCACCGAAACGTCGCTGACACCGTCAACAGTAACAACAACAACAACAACCGCAACTGTATCGACAGCGCATTTAACGATATCAACAGCAAGCAGCGCAAATCCTAAAACGTCTGACGCTGCGCGGCCCGCAAAACAAAATTTACAAATTAAGCCGGCTGTGCAGACTGGTATGGATCGCTACATCCAAATCAAAAGGAAGTCGAGCCCCCTAAACTCTCAACTCAAAATAACCCGTGGCAATGCTAGTCTAGCTGCAACAGAAACGCCCATAAGCTCAAACCGATTTAAAATCCTGGCAGACGCCTATGAAGATGAGGCAGTCGAATCTACTGATGTCGAGAAAAGGAAGCCCAAGCCTCCGCCCATTTATATACGAGAAAAAAGTTCCAATATCCTTGGTAACAAAATCATTGAGCTCATTGGCAAGGATAACTTCCACGTAATACCCCTCGTAAAGGGCAACATTCAAGAAACAAAAGTTCAAATGAAGTCTGAAGATAATTATCGAAATATCTTACCGAGAATAAAAAGAACTTCTACACGTATCAGCTTAAGAGCAGCTAGGGACTGCAAGGGCATAGAATCCGATGTAACGCCTGCAGAGATAACAAAGGCGCTACAAGAAAAGGGATTTAGCGCAAAGACAGTCTTCAACATCATCAACAGGGATAGAAAGCCGCAGCCACTTTTTAAGGTTGAGCTTGAACCAGAAAACAAGCCCCTGAAGAAATACGAAGTGCACCCTATATACAATCTTCAGTTCCTTCTGAACCGCCGAATCACAGTTGAGGAACCGCAAAAACGCAATGGTCCGGTACAATGTGCAAACTGCCAAGAATATGGCCATACAAGGTCATACTGTAAACTGCGCCCGGTGTGTGTAGTTTGTGGAGAGCTACATGACTCCGCACACTGTCCAGCGAGCAAAGATGACTCCAACTCGAAAAAGTGCGGCAACTGCGGTGGCAATCACACTGCCAACTATTGCCCAGTTTATAAGGAACTGAAAAACCGCATCCACCAGAGAGCAACTACTGCCCGCGCCCAAAATAAAACGTTGACAGTCTCCAGACCAAACCCTGAAGTCTTCTTCTCGACTGCAGCTAGATCCTCCCTAGGACCCATTAATTCTGACAAAAATGTGACATATGCAAGCGCTCTAAAACTAGGACTGGCTACCCCTGCCCCAAAAAGTCTATTACTGCAATCATACCAAGAACCGAACGCGGCTCAGCTGCATCAATCGCCTGAGCAGCCGAAAAGCAACTTCGAAGCTATGATATGCAGTCTACAACAAAGCCTCACGGAATTTATGTCGTTTATGCGCACAACTATGCAAGACCTAATGCGAAACCAAAATCTATTGATTCAAATCAATAGATGAGTTAACTCAATTCCTACTCGACAATCAAATCGACATAATGCTGCTGTCAGAAACACACCTCACAAACAAATACAACTTTCAACTACGAGAGTATACTTTCTACGGAACAAACCATCCAGATGGTAAAGCACATGGTGGGACTGGAATTCGAATCAGAAGCCGAATTAAGCACCACTATCACAACACATTTGCTATAAACTACCTACAGGCCACATCAATAAATATACAACTATGCACTGGCAACCGACTTACACTAGCCGCCGTATACTGTCCCCCTCGCTTCACTATAGTTGAAGGAGACCACTTCATAGCCGCAGGAGACTACAACGTCAAGCACACCCAGTGGGGATCTCGTCTCGTGACTCCAAAAGGAAAGCAGCTCTATAATGCAACAATCAAAGCAAAGAACAAGCTCGACTATGTTTCCTCTGGCACACCAACATACTGGCCGGCAGACCCAAAGAAACTACCCGATTTGATAGACTTTGCGATTACCAAAAACCTTCCAAAAAAAATCTAATAAGTGCCGAATGCGTTTCGGATCTTTCATCCGACCGCTCGCCTGTCCTGTTTACTCTACTCCGGCATCCAGGAACACTAGAACCACTGACCTCACAGAAAACCAATTGAGTAAAGTACAGAAAGTACATTAGCTTACATATTGAGCTAAGTCCTTACCTCAACGATGAAGCCGACGTAGACAGCTTTGTTAACTCACTGGAGTCTGTACTCGTCTCCGCAGCTCGAGCTTCAACATCTCAAACTACAAATACACAATACAATCAAAAGAAGACAAATCTACAAATCGAAAAGCTCGTTCTCGAAACGCTTACGTCGAGAGTGGAAATCCTACAGATCGCCATCAGCTAAGCAAAATCTAAGGCATGCCTCACGTAGACTTTCTCTACAGCGAGAAGAAGCATATGTCCACCGCCAGTACATAGAGCAATTGTCAACTTCCCGTACAAAACACTCACTATGGAAAGCTCACCCAACTCTGAGCTCACCGAAAGAAACCGTGATGCCTATTAGAAATACCACAGGCGGCTGGGCGCGCAGCGATGCAGACAGAGCCAGCACGTTTGCCAACCACCTCAAAAATGTCTTCCATCCAAATCCTACGACTAGTGCGTTTACTTTGCCGACCTTACCAGATGAGCCCCAGCTTCAACATGAGCCAATTGAATTTCGCAAACTAATTTGTCAGCATCATTAAAAATCAATTGAATCCGAAAAAATTCCCGGGCTGCGACCACATAACTCCGAAAATTATCATCGAGCTCCCATATTGCGCCGTTCGCAGTATCACCCAGCTCTTCAATGCCATACCAAAACTTGGCCACTATCCGGCGAGATGGAAAAAGTCAATCATAATAATGATAGCAAAGCCGGGCAAAGACCATGTCGTATAGACCTATAAGCCTACTTTCATGCTTATCCAAGCTCTTTGAAAAATGTTTATTGACTCGGATAAACACATACCTAAGACTCCAGGAAAGAATCCCGTCACATTAATTTGGGCTTAGTGAAAAGCACGGAACAGTTGAGCAGGTCAACAGGATAACATCAGAAATTCGGAACTTATTCGAAAAACGAGAGTACTGTACTGCCATATTTTTAGACGTCTCTCAAGCATTTAATAAAGTCTGGCTAGAAGGTCTAATGTACAAGATCACGACAATGCTCCCCAACAATACCCACAAGCTATTAGAGTCTTACCTTTACGACAGAAAATTTGTTGTGAGGTGCAACACTGCTATATCTGATGAATTCTCTATTGGAGCGGGAGTTCCTCAAGGAACTAGCGTGCTAGCGTGCTAGGGCCAACATTATATGTCCTCTACACAGCCGATATCCCGACAAGCACACGATTAACAACTTCCACGTTTGCTGATGATACAGCTATTCTTAGCCGATCAAAATGCCCGATGCAAGCAACCGCGCAGCTAGCTTTTCATCTGGTCGATGTTGAAATATGGCTATAAGATTGGCGAATTAAGGTGAACGAACAAAAATGCAAGCACGTTACGTTCACCCTGAACAGGCAAAACTGCCCGCCTATTACGTTAAACAACATTATACTCCCGCAAGCAAACGAAGTGACATATCTAGGAGTGCACCTCGACAGAAGACTCACATGGCGCCGGCACATTGAAGCCAAAAGAACACACTTAAAGCTGAAAGCCAGCAGCCTACATTGGATTATCAACGTTCGGTCCCCCCTTTGCCTTGAATATAAAGTCCTGCTGTATAACTCGGTTCTAAAACCTATATGGATGTACGGCTCCCAGTTATGGGGGAATGCCAGCAATAGCAATATTGACATAGTCCAGAGAGCTCAGTCGAAGATCTTGAGTACCATCACGGGGGCACCGTGGTACGTTCGCAACGAAAACATACATCGCGACTTAAACATTCACCAGTCAAAGAAGCGATCGCAGAACAGAGGGAAAAGTATATTGCCAAGCTATTGTTACACCCTAACCACCTGGCGAAAGGTCTTACAAGGATAAGCAATCAATCACGTCTTCGTCGCAATGACTTACCCACCCAGCGACCGACCTGAGGGACGCGCAACCAGAACGCAGTCATAGTGTACTGTTAGTTAAGTTTTAATGTTAAGATTCGTAAACTTATTGTTAGTCTTAAAATTAAGAGAAGATTCAATAAATAAAAGCAAAGTTATTAAAAAAAAAAAAAAATGAATGCCGTAGGTATTATTAAAGAAATGGTTACATACGTTCCGCCCAAAACCTTTTCCCTTGCTTCTTTTTATACCATGTACCTTAAGGTACAAATGGTATATTAAGTTTGTGCAAAGTATGTAACATGGAGAAGGAATCGTTTCCGACCCTATAAAGTATATATATTCTTGATCAGCATCAACAGCCGAGTCGATCTAGCCATGTCCGTCTGTCCGTCCGTCTGTATGTATGAACACGTCGTTCTCGGAGATGGTAAGAGCTAGAGGTGTAATTCTTTTTGCTTTAGGTCCGTTATATGTGTACGCAGGTCGAGTTTATTTCAAATTTTCGCCACGCCCCTTTCCGCCTTTGTAATTTGCAAAAAACTGCATTTTCTTCGATAAATTTGACAAAATAAGAGCTAGAGACCTGTTTCTTTTTGCATTAGGACCGTTTAACTATTATGCAGATAATGCCATTTCCAGATTTTTGCCACGCCCCTTTCCGCCCTCGTATTCGCAAAAAAATCGATATATCCAAAACGGTAAAAGCTAGAAACTTAATTTTAAGTCTGTTCGGTCTGCTGATCGGTTAACACGTGCATGCAAAATTACGCTCAGATCGGACAATAAATATAGAAGATATGGCCAATTAAAGTTTTACGCACCCCTTCCCACGGCAACGGCAAGAGAGGTACATGGTATCTCGTTGTCGAGGAATCTCGACTACAGCGTTTCTACTTGTTTTTATTAAACCTTGCTTTTATTTCTTGAGTCTTCTCTCTCCGAGACTAACAAGAGTAGTATCAAATCTAATATTTTTAACTTAACTAACAGTCATGTTGACTGGTACAGAATTGGACGGCCCTAAAAATCGATTGCTGGGTTGGGAGGTTGTTGCGTCGCAGGCGGGATCCGCTGGAAGCCCGAGTCAATCCCCGAGCGAGGGAATTTGGGTGCGAAGACATTTTTTCTTTGTTGGACTCTTTTTGCTTCTGTATTTCGTCTTCACTGCGAGGATGCCAAGATCCCGGTGGATGCTTTTGTTGCGAACTTACCAAGGTGCTCCAGAGATAGTTCTTAGGATTTTTGATTCTGCGCGCTGTATGATGTCTATGTTGCTGCTGCTCGCGTTCCCCCACAGCTGGGAGCCATATGTCCAGATACGCTTTAGGACCGAATTGTAGAGTAGTATCTTGTAGTCTAGGCACAGTGGTGATCGTGAGTTTATGATCCAGTGGAGGCTGCTAGCTTTTAGTTTTAGGTGCATCTTCTTGCATTCGATGTGCTTACGCCAGGTTAGTCGTCTATCAAGGTGGACGCCTAGGTACGTTACTTCGTTAGCTTGAGGGATTTGCATACCGTTTAGTGAAAGCGGAGAGCATGTTTGTCTATTAAGAGTAAACGTTACATGTTTACACTTTTGTTCGTTTATTTTAATGAGCCAGTCGGACAGCCACCTTTCCACTGCTATGAGATGATTAGCGAGTTGGTTTGTTGCTTGCGTTGGGCATTTGGAGCGACTGAGGATTGCGGTGTCGTCGGCGAACGTTGACGTTGTCAGTTGTACGTTCGTAGGAATATCCGCAGTATACAAAACATATAGACAAGGGCCGAGTGCGCTTCCTTGTGGAACTCCGGCTTCGATAATGTAGTCACCCGTAGTAACTGCGTTGCATCTCACTGAGAATATCCTATTGTAGAGATATGATTCCAGTAGCTTGTGGGTGTATGTTGGCAAATACGTTTTAATTTTAAGCATGAGTCCATTAAGCCAAACTCGGTCGAAAGCTTGAGATACTCAGCGTATTTCGGATGTTAATCTGTTCACTTGCCATCGAGGTTCCGTGGTTTCTTAGGAAGCCGAATTGGTGTGCGGGAATAATATTGTAAGCTTCCAAATATGGTATTATGCGAGTTGAGAAGCATTTTTCAAAAAAATTTGACAAACAAGATAGAAGGCTTATTAGTCTATACGATGTCGAAATTGTGTGGTCTTTTCCAGGCTTCGTTATCATTATAATGATGGATTCCTTCCACTTTTTTGGAAAATAGCCGTGATTATTGACCCCATTAAATAGATTACAGACGACATCTATAGCGCATTTTTGAAGTTCGATCAACATCTTTGGCGTCAGTAGGTCACCGCCGGGAGCCTTTTTTCGTTTTAGTCCTCTTATGACTTTTTCAATTTTGTTCGGCCGGAATGAAGGTGTAGTTGGCAGATGGGTAGTTTCTGGCTGAATTGGTGGCAGGAGCAATGAATTTAAGGCAGGGTTTGGCTGGAGGCACTTTGAAGACGTGTAGCGAATGTTTCAGCTCTGTCTTCGTCGCTTCGAGCCCAGCGGGGTGGTCGTTTTAATTGGGGCGCTAAGATTTGAGTGGGCCTTCCACAGAGGATTCTTTGTGCTTGTTGGCGAAAGATCTGGATGTACCTCAGCTGTGCATTTTCTTCCTGTGGGTGAAGGGGCTAGTCGTGTGAAGCTGGTGATCTGCTGTTTTGCCAATCACGACGCATGCGTCTCTTTTCTCGCACGAGCTGATCGATTTGCTGATTGGATTTGTGGTATTTGTTTCGGTCTACTTCCTTCCCCTGAGGTGTTGAGATTTTAGCTGCCGCTACGACTAATTCTGCCAGGGCGTTCGTAGTGTAGTCGATGTCCGATTCCATGTTAAACTCCGGGACGAGATCTATGTGGGCACTCACGTACTTCTTGTATTTAAGCCAGTTCGTTTTTTTCGACGTCAGGCTGAAGGGGTGTTCGGTTATTTCTGGGCTTTGAAGGAGCGTTAGCAGCACTGGCGAGTGGTCTGATGATAAGTCCGGGACTGCTTTAGCACTTATTAGATTACGAGGTATGTTTTTTGTCACCGCAAAGTCAATAAGGTCTGGGAGCTTGCGTGGGTCTGTTGGCCAATATGTGGGACTTCTAGGAAACATAGTCCAGTTTATTTCTCACATTTATAATTGGATTGTACAATTGCCTTCCTTTGGGAGTCACTAGACGTGATCCCCAGTGCGTATGTTTGGCATTGTAGTCTCCTGCGGCTATGAAACGATCGCCAAGTGAGTTGTAGAATTCCATAAATTGTCCTTCCGAGATAGAGAAGCGAGGAGGGCAGTAAACGGCAGCGATTGAAAGGCTTCCGTTACTCGATTGGATTTGTATCGATGTAGACTGCAAGAAGTTTGTTGCAAACCTTTTGTGAAAATGGTGTTTGATGCGTTCTCTGATTAGAACTCCGGTTCCGCCGTGTGCTTTTCCATCCGGATGATCTGTGCGGTATATTGTAAAGCCTCTTATTTGAAAGTTGTATTTGCTTGTAAGATGCGTTTCCACTAGTAGCATAACGTCAATATGGTTTTCGTTCAAGAATTGTGACAATTCTAGTTTATGCCGTGAGACGCCATTGGCGTTCCACATTGATATTCGTAGGGTCTGCATAGATTATTTAGACTGTTGTGCTTCGAGCAGCTGTATTACCATGTTCTGATTTTGAACAAGTGTTTGCATGGTCGTTTTCATGAATGAAATAAGCTCCATCATGCTTTCTTGGAGGGTAAGCATCATAGTTTCCATTTTGCTATGTGGCTGTTCTGGGGCCATTTGAGCGCTTTGTGAGTTAGGCTGAACTGGATTTTCCGATCCAGATCCTAGAGCATCGGCATAGGAGAAGTCGTTTGTGGTGTGTAGGGGGCTCGCAGCTTTGGCGAAGAAGACGTCTGGCGTAGTTTTTTTTTACCCCCTGTATGCATTCTGTGGATTTTGGTTGCGCGTTGCGGTCGCTTGTCGCATGCGACTCTTCAACTTCTTGTAGACCACACATCCTCTATAGTTTGCCGTATGGTTGCCTCCGCAGTTTCCACATTTCTTCACGGAACTGTCCTAGTTTTTAGTGCAGTGAGCGGAGTTATGGGCGTCCCCGCAGACTACGCATACGGCCCGGAGTGTGCAGTATGACCTAGTGTGTCCATATTCTTGGCAGTTAGTGCATTGCACTGGACCGTTGCGTTTATGTGGCTTTTCAACAGTGATTCTCCGATGCAAAAGATATTGCAGCTTGTAAGTCGGGTGAACTTCGTTCTTCTTCAGCGATTTTCTTTCTGGCTCGAGTTCGACCTTGAAGAGGGGTTGTAGCTTTCTTTCCTTATTTAGGATATTGATAGCGTACTTGGCGGCGAAGCCCTTTTCGGGTTCGATTCCCTTTATAACCACTTGTAGGCCCTTGCTGCTTTTTAGCTGTTACGTGTAATATTTTTTATTAGCATTGTCCAGAAATTTTGACACGGTGCGAAAGTGCGCTTCGGTCTTAGTTTTTGTTTCATGTATGTTCCCTTTGATAAGCGGGACAACATAAAAGTTGTCACCGCTTCCGATCAACGCCTCAATATGGTTGACTAGTGTATTGGAGCTTTTCTCCCTGATATAGATTGAAGGCGGCTTTGGTTTTTTTGCGGTGTCTTGCGCTGGTTGGTTTTCCTCAACCTCCTGCAGTAGGGAAAATCTGTTGCTACTGGATCTGCCTGGTTCTTTGTCGATCTTCTGGACGCGGTTACTGTTTGTTTTATTGCCTGCCGGATTACCCAGCGGGCTAAGCTTGCGCTTGATTTTAATGTAGCGCTCTATTCCGGTCTGTGTGGCCGGGGCCGCTTTGGCACTTACAGAAGTTGTTGTTTTTGTACTCACTGTGTCCGTTGGCGTCGTAATTTGAATTGTAGTGGTTGTTGCTGCTGTTGCTAAAATTGTAGCACTACTTGTTGTTGTTGGGAGATTTGGTTCCACCATTGGAGGGGGGGTTTTACACTGCGAGCTCCATGATGCGGGAGTCGGAGTGAGCAGAGCGGGAGAGCAAGACCGTGCTCTTTGGCTTTCAGCGCTCTTAAGCGCGTCTTTTTCCATTTCGGTATCGCGGGTTGAAAAGTAAGCGTAGAAGCCGTTTCTTTGGTTCACTGAGCTTCTACGTTCGTTTTTTTTATCGTTGCTCGTAGAGTTCATTGCTTATTTGGAGCGTTATGCTGCTCTCAGACCCTTCTCTCTTGCGACTCAATGCGATCCACAAGCGCGAACGCACAGAACACAAAAACAAAAGGGGGAAAAAAAAGAGAACACCAAAATGCGCAAAACATTTAAGCGAATTGTACAAAAGATAATGCACTTTCAATCGAACGACGACTTCCACTATGATAAACACTCATTGCCCTAGCGATTTAGTTAACTTTTAAGACCGTTTTAAACAATTAAAGCGACGAAAAACGCGAATTCACAGAGCGCCGATCGATGCGCGGCTTTACCTAAATTCGATAATCGATATTTCGGTCCCGTTTCTGACTTTCGTTTTAAACTTACCCCAAGCAGCAAGGTATTCGCCGTCTATCCGAAGCTCTTTCCTTTTTTTTCGCTGACCTCCAAGGAACCTTGCCAATCGCAATATACCAAGTACCTTAAGGTACAAATGGTGTATTAACTTAGTGCAAATGTATGTAACAGGCATAAGGAGACGTTTCAGGCCTCATACAGTATATACTCGTAGATTATTAATAAGCATCAACAGCCGAGTTGATATAGCCATATCCGTCTATCCGTCCGTCCGTCGGTCTATCTGTATGTATGTATAAACTAGAATTTTGAATGAAGTTATGTAGCATAACAGATTTGTACAGTAGTGTAGTGTTTTTATAAATACTGCACCCATTCGTTACCGTACAGTATATAGGCCAAAACAAAATGGCACAACAGTATACCTATGGTGTATATGGGGGTACTCTTCGTGAGTGAGTACAGTATATGGTTGTACTTTCTGTTGCCAAAAATTTAATTAGCGAAAAACGGTCACTGGGTAAATAAAATAATGTTCCTCATATTCTTTTTTTAACACACATACACACGAGAACTTTATATGTGTGTGTCGGCGAGCACTAAGAGTGTGTGGATGTGGGTTTTGGCAGGGCGACAGCGTAAATCGCTTTAAGTACCGTTCTAAGGGGCGACAGTGTGGAGTCCCTGTAGCGTTTTTCCAGTGTAAAAACCCCAGCGCCTATGTTCCTGTCAACGTTAGCTAATTGTCCGACCGATGGGCATGGAGGAAATATCTCTTTCTGTGACGCTTGCAAAGATGGCACATGGTGATAATAGATTGCAGCGTCTAACCTTTACTGCAAACTTAGCTACACTAATTGAATTGCAACAACATCTGAAAGAATTGGCTTATGGCAAACGTGAGTATTCGCGAATAGAAACGGGACCAGAGCGAAAGAAACAAAAAATGCCCACGCCGATTAAATTCCATTATTTTGGTTAACTTGGGCACAAAGCAATGGAATATCGAAAGAGGAATGCAGAAGAAAGAAATGAGACAAGGACAGATAGACAAAATGGACCGGCAAGTGTGCGAGAAAAGGCAAACGTACTTTGCTTTACGTGTAGCAATGCTGCAATGCTGGCCACATTGCATCGAATTGTGAAACAGCTACACAAGGCAGCAGCAAAAAGAGAGTGAACGTGTGTGCAGCATTGAAGCCCAAATTCGTCTTGAGTCAATTCGGTGAGTTCTTTCCCCCTTTTTTTTTTGTATTCGGGTGCAGAGTGCTCTTTTATTAAAGAAAAATTAGGCAAAAACATTTCTGGGGAGAGATTCAATAATTTGGTATTGCTAAAAGGATTAGAACCAAGCGCAGTAAAAAGAACGTTGCAAATATTATCGACTGTGCAAATTTCTCAGTTTTGTTTGGAAATTTTGTTTCATATCGTTGCGGCAGTTGGACGCCCTAGGCTCCTGGCTAAAGAGGTGGAACATCGCCGTCAACCCAGAAAAGTCCACACTGAGTACGTTCTCACTGCGCAAGGGTGACTGCCCTCTAGTCTCACTGAATGGAGTAGCCATCCCCTATGTTGCCACAGCGAATACCTTGGCCTGACATAGGCTGACTTGGAACGCCCACCTAAAACTAAAGCGCTGCCACTCCGAAAGCAGACTTAAACAGTTGTTCTGGCTGATCGGAAAACGTTCCAAATTGCGCTTGGGTTCCAAGTTGCTTCTCTACAAGGCAATGATAAAGCCGATTTAGACCTGTGGCATACAAATTTTGGGCACCGCCAGCTTGAGCAACAGGCAAATTATACAAAAATTCCAAAACAAGGTGCTACGCATGGTCTCCAACGCCCACCTGCTGTAACGAAGATGAAAACTTCAAAGTCCCACCCCGAATGAAATGATCCAAAATTTAATGATTGTCTCAAAAGAGTACAGATTTTAAATGTATGTTGAGAGAGAGAAAAAAAAATAATATCAGCGACAACGTAGAGTCGCTTTAAGTACCGTTTTAGCGGGGCGACAGCGTGGAGTCGCTGTATGATGTAATTCTTTTTGCTATTGGTGTGTTATTATTGCAGGCATAGCAAGTTTATTTCAAATTTTTGCCACGCCCCTTTCCGCCCTCGTATTTGAAAAAAAAACGATATCTCCGAAATGGTAAAAGCTAGAGGCATAATTCAGTCCGCTAAGTCCACTGATCGTCAAACACGTATATGCAAAATTAAGTACGGATCGGACAATAAATATAGAAGATATGACCAATTAGAGTTTTACCCACCCCTTCCATAAGCAACGACATGCCGCACATGCTGGGGTGACGTCATCCGTCTCTTCTTTAACTTCAATTCGTTCGCACGTGTATACATACAGAAGTCTATGTTTGCACGTGCTGATGTATGTCAACAAACAAAACATTTGGATTATTTGAAAGAATATATAATTTTATTTATCTTTTAATAGGTACATGGTATCTCTTTGTCGAGAAATCTCGACTAACAGCGTTTCTAGTTGTTTTTTTTTTACACCACGCAACTGAAAGCTTAAACAGACAAAAGAGAAAACCCCATGCCCAGCGCCAGAATTTTGTCGGTATTCTCAGCTCTTGAGAAAGAGCTGCCAAAACAAAAAGCCCCTACGCTCACTTAATCCGAAAGTAGGTACTGCCATCCCTGCCCAAGCGAGCCACAGAAGGCGCCACCAACTCTCGAATAGGACATTTGGGCTACGGCAATCGCTACAAGTGTCGCGCATAGACCATTGTAGTCCTTAGCGATACCGGTTCTTTAGTAAAATAAGTATGAATAAGTAATGATAAGAAATAAATAGGCATGCAAAAGATAATAGTTTTGAGGGTTTGTCAGTTGTCTTTATATCTGGAAGTTTGACTCCCAGCGGACATTTCTTTTTTATATTCTTAGGCAGATATTCTTGGACAAAAATATGTTCAAGCCAAGAGGTTGCCGAATATATATTGCCAAATTCCTTTAGTGGAATACGTATCTTTATGTGCGCCTGGTCTAGAAATATTTAAATTTCCCTCTTTATGTAGTCCCTCTTTATATTGTGTTGGGAGCAGGAAAGCAGCTCTCCAAAAGCCTAAGCTGCGATTGCCGCCTACCTATCGCACGATGGGTGCGCACGGGCTCATCCCTAGCCTATTGCATTTTGTTACATATATATACCTTGGCGCTCGATCGGTTCGGCAACGCACAGTAACGCGGAATAAATCCAAAGACTCGCAAATTCGTGTTTTACTCAAAAAAGGTGGAATAAATTAATTCCTTCTACAAACATTGGTGACCCCGACGTGATTTTGTGAAATTAAAAACAAAATAAACATTCAACCTTTGACCAAATTTCGGGCTCTCCGGTAAAGCTACGCATTCGGCTCACAATTCGGTGAACGCAAAGCTAGCTGCCAATAAACTCACAATTCGGTGAAGTTGGCAACATATTCACAATTCGGTGAATTGAGAGCCAAATTGGCAAAGGCAAACAAACAATCAATATAAATTCGTTTCGGAATTTTGGTGTACTGTGCTCCGTTATTCCTCTCGCTATCGTTTTCGGCTTCTGTTCGTTGCTTTCGCAGTTGCCCGGTCAAGATCGCATCGCGCGCTAGTGACTTTTGTACACCCTTTCGCGCCAAACAAGCGAAAATACACAAAAATGGCGCGCAACGAATGCTCGAATATAGACCTATCCGCGAGTTCCAGTGACATTCGCTTTTACAAGGCAAAGGCGGCATCACTCCAGCTGCAGTTATTGGCCGTTGGAAAGGGGTTCGAAGCAAATCAACTGCCGGACATGGATGAGGCAGATTTGCAAGTGCGCTTGGAAGCCGTAGAGAAAATAAATGCGGACTTTGACAAATTTCAACAACTCGCTGAAAGAGCCGATTTAACAGAATTGGCCAGTAACGCGCGCATTATCTTCGCGGAAGAATATTTTGATGTGAAATCAAAAATTACTCGAGCGCTCAGGAAAGTAGCCGTCGATTCGGTCCTCAATTCAACGTCCATCCGTCTTCCAGGGGAGCAGACTTCGGTAGCTAGGATTTCTACACGCTCTTCGAGGCTGCCGGAGTTTAAGCTACCTCGGTTTGGAGGAGCGTACATGGAATGGCCTGGATTTTACGCGATGTTTAACACCGTCGTAGGAAACAACGAGGAGTTGTCCAAGGTGGAAAAATTCCAGCATCTCTACTCGTGTTTGGATGGAGTTGCCTTGGAAACCATCCGCGCGCTGGAGCCAACTGCGGACAATTATGACAGGGCCATTGAAATATTAATAAATCGATTTGATAATAAGCTGTTGCATTTCCAGGCACACATTCGGTCCATATTTAGGGTTCCTGTGGTGGAGAAAGGGTCGCCGAGCGGTTTGCGGCAGCTAAGCGACAAGATGAACTCGCATCTGCGCGCGCTTAAGTCGATGGCAACTATCCACGAGATTATGGATGGTATGCTGATCCACCTTGTGACCACAAAGCTGGACCGCAACACGCAGGAAAAATGGGAAGAAGGATTGCACTCGGATCAGCTGCTGAAGTGGACGGACATGGCTGCATTTTTGGAAAGGAGATGTAGGATGAATGAAAACATGGAAAGTGCCTTGGTAGCCCATACACCTGGCAAGCAGGTTGGAAAATCTAATATTCAGCATCATCACACTTTAATCACCACCACATCTAACACCTCATCCTGCATGTCATGTGATTCTGTCGATCACTTCATAAGCAAATGCCCAAATTTCT
>JAJJHQ010011965.1:279765-432152 GCA_021223825.1 Drosophila ironensis
GTGCGGCCATTGCATCGATTGAGGAGCCCGATCTGACGCATCTCAGAATGGATCGGCTGAGCAGATGGCAGCGGGTCTGCCAAATGCAGCAAGCATTTTGGAGGAAGTGGAGTTCTTCGTATCTGTGCTTGCTCCAGGAACGCGGAAAATGGAGATTGGACAAGGCAGGCCTGCAAGCAAACGCCCTGGTGATCCTCAAGGATGAGAATCTTCCACCTCTTTGTTGGCGCATGGGCAGGGTGGAAAGCGTCATACCTGGGAGCGACGGGGTGGCTCGCGTGGCACTCATACGGACTGCAAACGGCGTCACTAAAAGGGCGATTAGCAGGATCGCTGTTTTGCCCCACGAAACCATGTCTCCTGTCAGCGCAACGCTTCCAGCGGGGGGAGCATGTTGGGAGCAGGAAAGCAGCTCTCCAAAAGCCTAAGCTGCGATTGCCGCCTACCTATCGCACGATGGGTGCGCACGGGCTAATCCCTAGCCTATTGCATTTTGTTACATATATATACCTTGGCGCTCGATCGGTTCGGCAACGCACAGTAACGCGGAATAAATCCAAAGACTCGCAAATTCGTGTTTTACTCAAAAAAGGTGGAATAAATTAATTCCTTCTACAAACATATTGCCTTTAACTTGTGCCTGTCTATAAGTCAGAATGTTAATTTCAGACGTATCAGGGGCTAGCCGAGAAAGGGCAGAATATCCTTTTAGTATTTTTTTTATTTTTTTGCAGCTCTTGTTTTCTTGTTATGAAATAGTTTAAATGTTATAATTTTTAAAAAGGCAGAATAAGTAGCTAGATCTGCCCATGTTGACTATTCAAAAAAACAAATTCTGGATTTATTGAATTATATTTACTTGTTTTAAACTTACCACATCAATAAGCTGGGACAGTTTTAATTTGATGCAAACTTTTAGAACGTCTGTTGTGTTGACGACAGGACGAACCAATTTATTATAATTACTCAATAAATCGTCGTAAAGCCGTTTTGCGTCTGGATTGCCTGCGACTGCTCCATGTACCATTAAAGCTGATAAGATCCACGCTCTAAAAGTTTCCCCGGAAGATGGTTTTCTTACGAATATTTTAATAATCTCCATTATAAGCTTCATTTTGACACATTTAGTAGTTTTGGCTTTTGTTAGCAAATCTGGAAATTTTCAAAAATAGGGTGAAACAATGTAGAGAGCCATTTAAAAAACAACTGTGAAGAGGTATGGGGTCAATTGAATTTTTTTTTGCGAAAACATTCTAATAATTATATAATGGTTAAAAGATTTTCATTTTAGGAACACTGAACACGGGTGTGATATTGGTAGATTACATATCTACTCGTGTTGCCAATATCAGTCAGTTACGCTGATCGGGCAGTGGAAAAGCATATTATATTCAAATTGTCAATATTTATTCAAGCTTTAATAATAAGGTGAAAACTGAAAACAGGGTATTTATAGGTGAGACAGTTAACTATAATCGTTATTTCTAAATGTTTGTACTGACAAACAATGGACGGACATAGCCATTTTTTCTGATCAAGAATACATAAACTATAAGGGGGTGAAAACGTTTTCTTTTCCTGTTACATACACTCGTTCGAACTAAATATATCCTTCATCTACTTGAGATATTTCACTAAATATATTAAGTTGATTTTTCTGTACGAGTAAGTTTAAGTTTTAGACTAACTCCTGTGATTTTTTAAACATTTTTAAACATTTTTGATAACTAATTTATTAATTGAAAGCGTCTTGCAAATTCTCGTTTGGAAAACGGTTAGGTTTTGGTTTGGAAACTTGATCATCAACCCGGTTATACCCTGGATCTTGTCTATCGTTGCCGCCACAGCCACCAAGGTCACTGGGAGTAGCTATGAGAATAGCTATTAGGAGTAGCTATGGGTAGATTATGAGAGCAACACATTGAGTCGGCGGGTGCGGTCGTATCTTGCTGATTTCGGAGCGTAGGTAAATTCTAGCTTGCGTGACGCGTGACACATGGGGGCTCCGTTGTGTAGGTGGTAAGCCCTGCTCCTACCAGTTACACCGCGAAGTTTGTGGGTTCGACTCCCACTCATCTCAAGTATTTGCATGCCCTCTTCTTCTTTCGCCAACTTTTCCGAAATGCATATAGTGGTTAACCACAAGATACCGAGGCGGCCAATGGCCCAGGGGTTAGCGCCTCTACCTACCAAGCAAGAGGTCACGGTTTCAACTCACAGCCGGGAGGAACATTTATTTCTTAAGGTTTTCTGGCTTCCCCTTAAATGCATTAAAAAGCCGAAAACGGCGCTGTGCTGTGCGCATCCAGCCAATCCCCGGGTCGACCAATCACCCCCTAATTCGATGACGACCATACGCATCTCGAAACGGACACGAATTAGACAATGGAATGTATTTTTTTTTCTCTCTCTCTCATAACATGTATTTAAAATCTGTCCTCCTTTGGGACAATCATTAAATTGTGTGTCAATTCCTTCGTGGTTGGATCTTGCAGTTTGCAACTACAATGGAGTGTGAAGGCGCTAATGGATCCTACCAGATTGGCGCAGTTTGAAGGGTTCAATGCAGATCGCAATTGCAGGTATAAGTAAGATGAGATGGCGATGAAAAGGGACAACAACAACGGAACCGTAATAATGAACAGCGGAACCGATAATGGAGGTAGAAGCGGAGTAGGAATCTACGTGTCCAAGAAATATAAACAAATATTTTGGAATCCGGTATCCGATAGAATCATCATCGCTAAATGCAGGAGCAGCGCTAAGCACATATCCATCGTGCAATGCTACGCCCCAACGGAAGACACCAGTGATGACATCAAAGACGACTTCTATAATGCCCTCACATCTTCACTCACCAGGGTATAGAGAGGCGACATTCAAATAGCCATGGGAGACTTCAATGCGAAACTCGGACCCAACAACAACGGATTGGAACCAATTAAGGGGCGAAACTGTATCGGCACACGCAGCTACAATGGCGACAGATTGATCAACTTATGCCAGACGTTCCAACTGGTCATTGGAGGGACTGTGTTCCCGCATAAGGAAGTCCATAAGTACAAATGGATATCCCCAAACTAAAATACACGTAACCAAATAAACCATATTTGCATAAGTAGACAATGGAGGCGGTCCTTAAGCGACGTACGCAACAGGAGAGGCGCATCCATCGACAGTGACCACGAGCTAATGGTCGGGGATTTCTCAATCAAATTGAGGCGTATCCGTACTGTCACCAGAGGCGCACGGACTGGATATCGTCACGAACATGGGAACTGATCGGCAGAAGAAACAGCTTCAAGTCGATGGCTGATCACGACGCCAGAGCTCGCAACGAACATCGCGCGCTATGCAAGATGCTTAAGAAAGCAGCTAGGAACGATAAGAGGGCATTTCTGAACAGGCTTGCTGAGAATGCAGAAAGCGCAGTCAATACCAACATTATGCGCTCTCTGTCCCGGTTAATTGGCAAAATGTCCGAGGCCAATCAGAAGCAATACCATCCCGTACGAGACCCAGACGGAATACTCCTAACAGACGATGATGAGCAAATCCAGAGATGGCGACGACACTTAACGACACGGAACAACCAAGCAGCGCGCAAGATGACTTCAGAAGCATCGTTCCCAACACTAACATCAGGATATCTTCCACGCCTCCCTCGATCGGAGAAATACGAGATTCAATCAGGAAACTGAAGAACAACAAAGCGGCCGGTAACGACGGCATACCTGCCGGACTTCTCCAAGTAGATACACAACTAATGGTCGAGAGATTGCATCCACATTTCAAAGAAATTTGGGAGAGTGCACAAGTTACAGCCGCATGGAAGAGAGTAATCATCGTCAAGCTAGCGAAGGTGGGAGACCTCAGCGACTGCAACAACTGGCGAGGATTACCATTCTGAACACTAGCTACAATATCTTTGCTACACTTCTGAATGAACGCTTAATGGAGAAGATCGAACCAACAATACGGGACGAACAAGGAGGATTCAGACCATACAGGAATTGCGTCGACCAGGCAAACACACAACGCGCAATAACCGAACAAGCTATGGCTCTACCTCCTGTTCATCGACTTTCAGAAGGCGTTCGACTCAGTGGATAGAGCAGCGATATGTCGGGCGCTCGCACGGAAGTCAGTGCCAATCAACATCATAAACACTGTGCGAGAAATGTATGACGGTGCGGATATGGCAGTATTGCACAATGGGAAGACAAGTGCACCCTTCCAGACAAATACCGGCATCAAACAAGGCAACCCCCTTTCGCCGCTACTGTCCAACTTGGTAATAGACGGGATTATGAGAGACATAAGCAGATCCAAACGCGGGATCACATGGAGCTTCACCCACCATCTTGAAGACTTGGATTATGCAGATAACATCTGTCTCCCATCTCACAGGATCGTTGACATCCAAGCCAAAGCAAAAGACCTCGAGACCCGGGCCAAAGCAGTTGGACTACAATTAACGCGTCCAAAACAAAGGCGAATAAACAATTCCAATCAAGAAAGCATCAACATCAGCGGTAAAAATGTCGAGTTTGTCGACAGCTTTACCTACCTTGGCACCATCATAACATCAAGCGGTGGTGTGGAAAAAGATGTGCAGAACCGACTGTGCAAAGCAAGATCTGCATTTGGAAGATTATACCGCATATGAAGAAACCAGGAAATAACGAGGAGAACAAAGCTGCGTATCTTCAATGCGTGCGTAAGTTCCATCCTGTTGTACTGTTCTGAGACGTGGCTGACCTCCCAAATGATGATTAGTAAGCTGCAATCATTCATCAACAAGTGCTTTAGGAGCATCTGTGGCATATTCTGGCCAAGCAGAATTACCATCCATGACCTGTGGCGCGAAACGAAAGAGGATCCAATCCAGCAGCAGATAAGAAGGCGGAAATGGATCGGACACGCACGAAAGAAGCAGGACAGAATGGCCTTGGAGTGGCATCCACAAGGAAGGAGAAAAATGGGACGCCCCAAACTGACCTGGTCTGTCCCACCAATCTAAGACCTGGACCCTAAACAACACCACATTGGACATCGCCAAACAAACAGCAACAAATAGAGTCCGATGGAAGGCTCTTGTAGCAACCCTAAGCTCCCAAGAGGAGTAACATGGAAAAAAAATGTTAGGTGGGTTTTGTCCAAAAAGAGCGAGGAGAAACTGCGGTACAGGATACGAGTCTTACGGGTACACAGATGACGAGCCTACTGAAAAGGATCGTACTGTTGGAAAATGGTTGGCACAGGTAGAAGGAATCCCATTGAAAATGGGTTAAGTGGTATAGAAGTAAGTGGTGCCGCGAATACAATGCCATGTTCGAGCACACTTCCACGGTAGTGTGCTGGATCTAAATAAGCGGGTTGGGAAGAACCAAAGCCGGAACAATTGGGTAACAGGTTGGCGCCCACCCAGCGCTTCTATTTATCTACAGGGCATCAGGTTCCAAGACACATTAACTATACGACGGTTACATACCATACTCGACACATGAACTATACGGCGGTTACTTAACATACGCGACTACAAAATACGGTGTCGGTACAGCCGGAGCTTGATTATAAGTATTTAATTGGGGTATCGACGCCATCGCTTGTGTTTTATGCAACAACAGTATACCCAATAGTAGGATACCACGCAGACTGCCTAACCTTCCTCAATTCCACGGCCAGCCCGAGGAATGACCCATATTCCATTGCGCGAGGACTAATGCAGCGTACCAGTGTACAGACTTAGCAGATAATCAGAGGCTTCTGAAGGCACTAAAGCACGAGGCGCAAAGAACAGTGAAGTCGCTGCTCATTTACCCGAACAACGAACAAGCCGTGATGGAGCAGCCGAAGATTCGATATAGACGCCCAGAACAACTGATCCGCAGCTAGCACAATATATCCAGAATTGTGCCGTTCGCTTACACGGAGAGCAATTTAACAGCGTTTCTACAATCGACCACAATTGGGAGTCAGCATTTAGGAAATCCCACCCCGATGGAGGCTTAATTGCCCATAAGAGCACCTGAGCGAGTGGTTGAATTCGTTAAATTGGTGTGCACCACTGATGATCGCGAAAGACTCAAAGTGCAAAGTGTTTTTTTTTTTTTTTTTTCGCGCGGTCCCGTTGCTTAACGTGCAACTTCCCACCTCCCAACCGACCGAGGGGCGCGCCGTGTGTCGTACGGCTCGAGTCGCGGGGATAGACCCGAAAGAAAATACGAGGAAAACTTGATAGAAAGAAAGAATACGAGGAAACTAGTTTAGATGTTGTTGTGATAGGTAAATTAGTATTAGGGTTTTAAGGTTGTTAGGATTAGAGTTAGAGGTAATGGTGAAAAGTGCATTGTAGTCCGAACATAGCACCCTAAAAGGATCATGCAGGGCGTAGTTCGTTCTACAATGTGGTAATTTAAGGGCGATGAAATTGCAGGTTAGTCTACAGGGCACGGTGAAATTTAACTGGCCGAGTAACTTTGTACAGTCAATTTCACCTCGTATTAGTTTATTAATAAATACGACGCCAAGCATCGTTCTACGGTTAGTAAGGGTAGGTAGGTTTATTAGAAGTAATCTACTATGGTACGAGGGAAGGTGTTGGTTTGCATCCCAGTTAAGGCCACGAAGTGCGAAAATAAGAAAGTTTTTTTGCACCGATTCAATGCTGTCTTTGTGAACCTCGTATTGAGGATTCCAGACACAAGACCCGTATTCCAGAATCGGACGAACTAGGGACATATATAAAGTTTTTGTAAGATATGGGTCGTTAAATTCTTTCGACCATCTTTTTACAAATCCCAGTACACCCCTGGCTTTGTTAACCATACACGATATATGGTCGGTAAATTTAAGTTTTGGATCTAAGCGGATGCCAAGATCGTCAATAAGCTTTAAACGATCCAGGGCGTCCCCATTTAGGTAATAAGTCGCAAGCATGGGATTACAACGACAGAAGGTCATTGTCTTGCACTTAGAGCCATTAAGATTTAAAAGGTTAGTAGAGCACCACTTCTGGAGATTGGTTAAGTCGGATTGTAATTCCGATTGGTAGGACGCAACGCTGTATTGATAGCAAATTTTCACATCGTCAGCGAACATAAGTATTAAGGAGTTTTTTATAGTGAGTGGGAGATCATTTATAAACAATGTGAACAAAAGCGGACCGAGGTGACTCCCTTGTGGGACACCGGACGTGACACTGACCACATCGGATAAAGAATTTTTTAATAGGACACGCTGCGTTCTACCAGTCAGGTAACTACGGATCCAACTAAGAAGATTTAACGGGAAACCTAGCAAATCTAGTTTACATAGGAGCAGGGAATGGTTTACAGAGTCAAATGCCTTGCTGAAGTCGGTATAAATGACATCTGTTTGACGATTCTTTTTGAAACCGCTGATTATAAAGGAAGTCAGTTCCAAAAGATTAGTGGTAGTAGATCTACGGCTCATAAATCCGTGTTGGTAAGGAGATATTACCGATCTACAAAGGTGCTGCAGGTGAGGGGTAATTAATTTTTCGAATAGTTTCGGAATAGCGGATAACTTTGAGATACCTCTGTAGTTTACCGCGTCCGATTTTTTACCTTTTTTATGTAAAGGAATGATGAAAGATTCCTTCCAGATTAAGGGGAACTCAGAAGTTTCCAATGAAAGGTTGAATAATTTTAGAAGCGGCTTGCTCAGATTCTTGGCACAATACCTTAGCACACATGCAGGTACTCCGTCAGGACCTGGCGAAATTGTTGGCTTTACCGTATAAAGATCCTTTAGTATCCCTTCCTCGGATAATGAGGGGCAGAAGATAAGATTCAATTTCGGTAAATCATAGGCATAAGGCTGAGTTGGGTCAACTACAGGTGAATAAGTTGTTTGAAAAAACTTGGCAAAGAGATCGGTCATGGCCTGATCATTCGTTGCTGTTGTACCTTCAAACATGAGAGAGGCTAAGGAAGTGGAAGGTTTACGTTTGGTGTTAACAAAGTTATAGAACTGTTTCGGGTCCTGGGTGAACTGAACCCGACAACGAGAAATATAATCCTTATAACACCGCGCGTTCAGCACGGTATAATTCGACCGGGCTATTGAATACTGCGAGAAATTCGCAGAACTCCCTTCTTTTTTAAATTTTTTACCTAGCCTTAAGTATATATTTTTTAAGTTTTTTAGGTTCTTGGTATACCAAGGCGGATCGTCACTTGTGAGTGGATACCGCGCCGGAACACAGTCATTAAAAAAAGAGTTCATTGCACTGTAAAAGATTTGTATGGCAACGGCCATATCTGTGCAATTGTATAGATCGGACCAGTCGTACGTTAAAATATTGTAGTTGAGTCTCTCAAAATTAGCCTTTCGAAAACAGCGAGTTTTCTTGACTGCCTCATACTTTTTGGGAGAATCAACTTTTATATCCATCCTCATCTCTAATGAGGGATGGTAAGGATCTTCGGGGTAAATGAGAGGTGACGCCCTGGATAAGGATACGGTTTCCGGATCCGAGACAAAGCATAAGTCTAGATACCGACCTAAAGAATTTTTAATATGGTTAACCTGTGCGAGTGACATGTCTAACATGCCCGCAGTAAAGTCATGATGTACGGTGGGAATTAAAGCAGGTAAACTATTAGAAGTGGACCAGGAAGTTTCAGGTAGATTAAAATCTCCCAGAACGACCAATTGGTCCGTATCAGACATTAAGTTGAATACGGATTGAATCGCTGCCAAATGGTGCCAGTATGTTGGCAACTCAGACGAAGGGGGTAAATAGGAGCAAGTAATAAATAAGGAAAAGTTACAGAATTTAATCTGGACACAAATGAATTCGATATCTCCGAATTCAAGAATAACCTCATCCGAAACGAGTTTGGAGTCGATAGCAATTAGTACTCCACCCCCTTTTCGGTGAGGACGATCGCGTCTAAAAATGGAGTACTTATTCGGAAAAATTTCCGAGTTGAGTATGTCCGATTTTAGCCAAGTTTCAGTGAACACTATAACCTGGGATGCAAAAGTAAGACTGTTAGTAAAGAGATTTGTGAGCTTACTACGTAGGCCCCTAGTATTTTGGTAAGAAATAGTAAGGAATGCGAAAGATGTTAGTTTTTTGAGTTTTTAGTGGTCTTGTCCGTGGTTTTAATTTCAGGGAGTCTAACACCCAGCGGACGTTTTATCTTTATATTCCTAGGCTGATGTTCTTGGACAAATATATGTTCAGGCCAAAAGTTTTCCGAACATATGTTGTCGAAGTCCATCAGTGGCACACGTATCTTGAAAGATGAGGTGTGACGGGTGTAGGAATATTTGAATTTTACTACGTCCTCCCGATTTATATCGGCTTTAACTTTGGCTTGTATATAAGCCAGGATGTCAATTTCTGACGTATCAGGGGCGAGCCGAGAAACAAAAATGTGTTTCGAGGGAGGTATCACCTTTAGGGATTTTGGAATCGCAGGTGGATGACCTGAGATTTCATTTGCAACCGGTAGTCCGGAGGTTCGGGTCCCTTTAGGTGTGGGCGATTTTTTCTTTTTTGGAATAACCATCGAACTGACGGTGGGTACATCATCGGACCTCTGCTTACATTCTTCAACAATTATACAGTCGGGATCCGAATGTTTTGTTGTCACCGGTGTCGTTGCCAAGGGGGTGGAATACGGCAGCGGTGTTTTCAGAATGTTTAGCTGCGGTAAATTCAGAGGTAATTGGTTCTCAGTCTGCGGCAGGCAAGAACTAGGTTTTTTGCGCTTAGGAGACTCATTCAATAACTGAAGGTTATTGAAACGAGTATTCAGTGCCTGGAAAGCTGCATCGGCCTTTTTAAATAGGCCAAGAACCTCCTTAAACTCAGTTTTCGTCTGCCGCATGAACGATCTCATTTCGTTCTGAACCCCTCTGCAATTTTCACAGCAATAATGCAGACCGGAACCAGATCTAGCCAAAGCGTCTGATACTGCCGCGTTAAAACCGGCACATTTTGCGTGAGCCAGGTTGTTGCACAGCCAGCAGAGAACGCTCGGCTGATTGGCGGAAATGCCTTTTTTGCATTTTTTAATAGAACAGACCAATTCAAAATCCATAATTATTTTATTACAATTACGTACCTTTAAAACCACTTTAAAACCACTGTAATCACAAATAGATAAATAGCAAGAGTGAAAGACAGAGAGAGAGGTACACTCGACAGATAACGATAGAGCGATCGGAGTGTAACTCGAGAGCGAGAGTGCAGTTACGCGAATGCAAAGAGAAGAGGATTGGGAGGAGGGATAGAGAGCACAACAAGATAAGCAGATATTAAAAAGGTATTAAATAACCAAATATTTAATGCCTATTTATTGCCTGCACACGCGGAAGCGACACGGTTTTTTAAAAAGCAAAACGCTGAGGGATTCGCACGGAGTAAAATGTTGAATCGTCGCGGGCTTAATTTTTCGCGGGAAATAAATTATTTTTCGCAGAGAAAAAAACGCGTCCGTTCGCTTCGAAGAAAGTGAAAGTGTTTTAAAGTTGCACACAGACACGACTTTCAGGGAGCAAAATGCAAACTGAAACAAACGTTGTCCGAAGAGCTTATCGATAGGAGCTTACCAAAGAGCTTATCGGATGCCACTACCGCAGTTAATAGGTTGGCATTAAATATTTGGTTATTGAAAACCTTTCTACGATCTGCGTTTCGTTGTTGTGATTCTTCACTTCTCTTCCCATTTCCTCTTTACTGTGTCCGCGTAACTGCAATCTCGCGATGTAGTTACATTTTACTCTCTTTACGCTGTCAAATACGGCAACCAAGAGGCGTTCAACATCCCGGCTCCTGTAGCCGAGCAAGAAAATGTTCTAAATGCCATGATGACCCGTATGGAGTTATTGATGGAGAAGATGCTGGAGAAGGTCCTCACACAGATGACGCAGATGCTGATCACCGTCCTTTCCAAAGTATGCAAGTAAAGCTGCACATTGCTATCTGGAACGCAAACGGCCTGGCTCGGAGCAGGCCTCATCTCCGAGACTCACTTCAATCAACGCTCGTATCTGGTCATCAGTGGCTACGAACTCATCTTCGCCAATCACCCCAATGGCAGAGCAAAAGGCGGAGCTGCCATCCTGATCAAGAAGGGCATTAAATTATGCGAGCTCCCGGCGTACATTACCGACTGGGCACAGTGCCCACAATTAAGAATCAGCAGTCCAGCTGGACACTTTACGATAGCAGCTATATACATACATGCCACCCAGGCACTATGTCAAAGAATCCGATTTTGCGCAGCTCTTTGATAGCCTCGGTCCCAGGTACATTATCGGCGGTGATTTCAATGCGAAGCACATGTGGTGGGGCTCCAGAAAAAGCAAAAGCAGAGGCACTGAATTGTTCAAATTCGTACAGAGCAGAAACCTGGATTGCCACTCCGCCGGTGATCCCACCTACTGGCCAACAGACCCCCTCAAGGTCCCAGACATTTCAAAACAAGGTGCTACGGTCTCCAACGCCCAAATGCTGCACGACAATTCCACCATCCACAAGCAACTCAGCATCCCGTGGGTCATGGAGGAGATAGCGGGATTCAGCGTTCGATACACAAGAAGGCTGCACGAACACCCAAACAATATAGCCATCAACCTGCTGGACAACAGTTCCACACTCCGTCGCCTTAAGTGCACCCATCATCTGGACAATCGTTTAATTGTTATACCCAAATGATTTGTTGTTGATTGTTATTGTTATGTTTTGTTGTTTTTTTTTGTTTTTTATACCATGTACCTTAAGGTACAAATGGTATATTAACTTTGTGCAAATGTATGTAACAGCCAGAAGGAGATATCTCCGACCCCATAAAGTATATATATTCTTGATCAGCATCAACAGCCGAGTCGATATAGCCATGTCCGTCTGTCCGTCTGTCCGTCCGTCCGTCCGTCCGTCCGTCCGTCTGTATGTATGAACACCTCGTTCTCGGAGATGGTAAGAGCTAGAGGTCTAGTTCTTTTTGCTTTTGATGTATTATTATTGCAGGCAGATCAAGTTTATTTCAAATTTTTGCCACGCCCCTTTCCGCCTTCGTAATTTGCATAAAACTGAATGTTCTTCGACACATTAGCCCATAACTTGCACAAAATAAGAGGTAGACCCCTATTTCTTTTTGCATTATGCTCGCTTAGCAATTACGCAGATAATGGTATTATTGGATTTTTGCCACGCCCCTTTCCGCCCTCGTATTTGCAAAAAAATCGATATCTTCGAAATGGTAAAAGCTAGAGGCATAATTTTCAGTCCAATAAGTCCACTGATCGTCAAACACGTACGTGCAAAACGTACGGATCGGACAATAAATATAGAAGATATGGCCAATTAAAGTTTTACCCACCCCTTCCCTAGGCAACGGCATGCCGCACACAAACGAAAATTTGGTGAATTATTTGTCTGTCTGTCTGTCTGTCGGTCCGTCTGTCCGTCTGTATGTATGAACACGTCGTTCTCGGAGATGGTAAGAGCTAGAGGTGTAATTCTTTTGCTTTAGGTCCGTTGCCACGCCTCTTTCCGCCTTCGTAATTTGCATAAAACTGTATTTTCTTCGATAACTTGGACAAAATAAGAGCTAGAGAACTGTTTCTTTCTGTTTGCATTAGGTCCGTTTAACTTTTACGCAAATAATGTCATTCTCGGATTTTTGCAACGCCTTTTTCCGCCTTCGTACTTGCAAAAAAATCGATATCTCAAAAATGGTAAAAGCTAAAAACGAACATTTTATGTTCGCTAAGTACACTGATCATCAAACACGTGTATGCAAAATTACGTCGAGATCGGACAATAAATATAGAAGATATGACTAAATAAGGTTTTACCCATCCCTTTCCACAGTAACGGCAAGAGAGGTACATGGTATCTCGTTGTCGAGAAATCTCGACTACAGCGTTTCTACTTGTTTTTGTTTGTTATGTTTTTCTTATGTTTTTGTAAGGTAGATGCAAACTGCAAGATCCAACCACGAAGGAATTGACACACAATTTAATGATTGTCCCAAAGGAGGACAGATTTTAAATACATGTTATGGAAAAAAAAAAAAAATTTGTTGCAGTATTTACTCTCTTTCGGTGCTTAGTCAGACATACTTACATATTCCCAAGTACTCGATTTTTAGGCGTGATTGTCCTGACCGAAGAGGGGGAGGAGTATTAATCGCTATCGACTCCAAACTCGTTTCGGAAAAGTTTATGTTTGAATTCGGAGATATTAAATTTATTTGAGCACAAATAATATTTCCGAAATTTTCCTAATATTTACTATATCCTGCCTTCTTCTGAATTGCCAACATACTGGCTTCTGTACATACCCAGGCCCTCTGAATGGCGTCAATTAGTTCTTCTTTTGTCGAAAATTGTTTGCCAGACTCATAAACCTTTCTGGCCAGCCATCCCCAAACATTTTTAATTATATTCAAATCCGGCGTGTATGGTGTATACGACTTTTCTGCTTCTTCCCATTTTTTTCTCTATATTAGCTACAGAAAGGTCACAATCAATATAGCTTTGTATTTGGATCAGTTCTTTGTTACTTAGTGACGTTCCACGACCCATAATTGCACAAAATGATTAAACTATGTTTAAAATTCACAAATAAATAAAAAAACGTTTAAGATTCAATCTCTTTTGCTTCTGAAATGACACTAAATTTAAAATGTGCTATTCAAGTGAAACAAAAAAAGTGTCAGTTATTGAAGCAAGTTGAAGAGAAAATTACGGTAAATTTAAACGGTAAATTTCTAGACTTCCAATTTTTGTTGCAAGAAAGTAGATAAGGAGACAAAAAAAACATTAAGAATCATTGCATTAGATCATAGATGGGCAAGCCCATGGCTGCTCGGGCTCTCGCGGCAATGCTACACAAATTCCGAGGCTGGTAGAGGCGACAAGAGGGGATTAAGGGATTAAGGGCTCGGAATTTGACGGTGAAAAGGGAATGTGTGAAATTACACAAACAAAATATATAGAACCAAAAAAACGGACGGAGATCCTTTTTTTAAATTTTTTGAACGGCTCCCAAGTTGCGGCTGCGGCTCCGACCGTTAGATTTCGTGCCCATCTAATGATTAGATCAAGCAATTACTGAGAGATGATCAAGTAATTATAAAAAATTTTGTGTGCTATGCAAGTGAAACGCAGTATATGTCCTTGTCGGGTCCAGTTTACCTAAGATCCGAAATAGTTATATAATTTTCTTAACAACTTTTCTAACAAGCCTTTAACAACTTTAGCTTTTCTCAAGTTTGAGGGCACAACGGTAACTAATGATCAGGCCATGAACAACCTCTTTGCCCAGTTTTTTTCACCAGTGGTTAACCCAACTCTGCCCTATGTCTTTGACTTACCAAAGTCGAATCTTAGCCTATGTCCCTCATTATCAGAGGGTGGGAAGTCACTGACTTATCAAACCGCCCTCGTACACTGATGTTGACCAAGGTCCTTGTGCAATATGCATTTGTGCAAATACTTGCACATAAATACAAATGTAATTAAAGTGATTGGGACTCTCAACTGAACTAAAATATCCAAAAACAATCACTAGATATGTATTTCCAAAACAAAAAGTAATAGAATGTAAAAAAGGGCGTAGCCAAGGCGTATTATGATTTTGTAATATTAAGTACGTAATGAGTTTTTTGTGAAATTATATAATAAAATATCCGAAGTTTTATATTATTTTTCAAGCAACAGCAACAAGCGTTACTTTTTCTTTAAAGAGAATCATATTAAATTTTCCCCAAGGAATCTCCATATCACAAAGATTACATAATTGATTTTTTTTCCTTTTTTGTATAGTTTATTTGCAATGGAAAACCAAATTACAAAAAATTACAAAAAAATAAACATTTATATTCATATTTAAATGAATATAACTAATCAGCGATGGTTTTGTTTAGGATACTAATTACTTATTAGAAAAATTAATAATTCCAATTATTAATTACTCAATTGGCAATTATACAAACACACAATATAAGAACATTAAGTTGGAGTATTTTATCATTATAAGACTGCGTGAAACTTTTTAACACTTTGGCATGTAACACATACACAAATAATTAGGTTTTATTTTCACGATTATTTTCGCATAAATATATTTAATTTTGTGTATCACCTTTAATCCATCTGTAATATTTATCTTTATATAAACTTTAAATTAACAATCGACGTCGAAACTGTTAGTCACTTAATGCTGTTTAAACTACATTTAAAGCCTTATCTTGTTTCACTGGGAGATGGAATAACCTGCAACCCTCCTGATGCTGTTCCAGTTTTGCGATGTCACAGTGGAAAAGAGAGACTGGAACGTACATATCCTCCCCCGAATTTGATTGTCCACGTTAGAATTTTGTGCATCGCACGGTAGATACATATGTGTGTATTTGTATTTATGTATATACTATTATATATTTTCCAACAAGCCTTCATTTTTGTCTAACTATACAATTTTTTTCTATGATAATAAGAAATATTATAACTGAAAACATAAAAAATTAATATTTCAAACAAATAGCATAATCTTACTTTACAAAAATGCTGAAATGCAAAAGGAAAAAATTTTGTAATATCGAAATCCATAGAGAACGTACGAAATTAGTAATCAATGTACATTATTTTGCTACATCAATAACATGCCGGCATTCACAAAATGGTAAACACATGCTTCAGCTGAGTTTACTGAATTAATACTTGGACTAGATTTGAGCGCATGCGCCAAGAGTCGAGTAAATAATAAAAATTCTTGACCAAAAGTAAACAAAATAATTTTAAAAATAATAATTTAAATATTGCAAAATTTGAGTATTAATTCATAAATCGTCGACATTATAATTTTAATGGTTCGAGTAAATGTTTTTTTAATTCAAGTTGTTTATCGTTATATTCTCTGTGGCTCGATTAAGCCCATATATTTAAAACCTAACTCTCGACTTGTTCTTATCAACAGTCGTTCTTATCAACTCTCTACTTGTTCAACAGTCGTATTGCTTCCGCGTGTGCTGTTAATAGATTGGCATTAAACATTTGCTTATTTAAACCTTTCTACGATCTGCTTCTTTTTGTTGTAATTCTTCACTTTTCTTTCTATTCCTTCTCACTCTGTGTACGCGTAACGGCAATCCCGCAGCACACTGGTTCCAATGCCCAATATTTCAGCATAAACTAGAAAAATGGAGCTAGAGACTTGAAACTATATAGGTATTATATATGCAGTCTGGACAAAATTTTGTGCCTCCAACATTTAAACTAAATAATGCATCTTGAACAATTATAATATATTTACTTAATGAATTTTTAATCAGTTTCAACATCTAAATCAAAAGAAAATCCACTAATTTAAGCGAAATTAGTGTTGTCACAAATGGAGACTTGTATGCTTGTAAAGGCTTTGCCCAGTTGAACCGTCAAATCCATAACTGGCAATTAATGTCAAACCGGAAATATCTTTATAAACATTGAACACGTCTCCATCAAAATTCTCCATCAAAAAATCTAAAGCTTTATCTAGAGTTAATGGCATAAGCTCAGCTTTTGTTGTTGCTTCCTCCACGGTCTTCAAATATGCTTTCTTGGCAGCGATACCAGTTGCATGAGAAAGGAGATTGACATCATTATTATTTTCTTCTGAAACTTCACAAGATAATCTATGCTTTAATCGAGAACGTCATAGCTTAATCGTGGCCGTCCTCCACTATTGGGGGATTCTTTAATATAGTCTGATGGCAGACATTTCGCTTGAAAACGTAATGCAAGAAAACTTTTTTTCTGCGCCACATATGTACCTTAGAACTATCCGAAAGATGAAAGTTCTTAATCCTCTTTTTCAAATGATCCTCTACGTTTTGCTTTAAATTTCCAATTCGATGCTGCAACACAATGTTGTAAAGACTTTCGGTTTCGCGTCCATGTGTCAGCCAACACTCTAGCATTTCTGCATAACTACATGTTTGTTGTCTAGCAAAAAGTTTTTATACCATGTACCTCAATGTATTAATGGTATATTAACTATGTGCAAATGTATGTAACAGGCAGAAGGAAACATCTCCGACCCCATAAAGTATATATATTCTTGATCAGCATCAACAGCCGAGTTGATATAACCATGTCCGTCTGTCTGTCTGTATGTATGAACACCTCGTTCTCGGAGATGGTAAGAGCTAGAGTTCTAATTCTTTTTGCAATATGTCCGTTTTACTATTGCGCAGATAATGACATTGGATTTTTGCCACGCCCCTTTCCGCCCTCATATTTGCAAACAAATCGATATCTTCGAAATGGTAAAAGCTAGAGGCATAATTTTCAGTCCGCTAATCGTCAAACACGTACGTACGGATCGGACAATATATATAGAAGATATGATCATTTAAAGTTTTACCCACCCCTTCCCTAGGCAACGGCATTCCGCACAGCTGTGGTGACGTCATCCGTCTCTTTGACTTCAATTCGTTCGCATGTGTATACATACAGCACAAAATGTTGTCCAGACTTTGCATATATAGTAACTATATAGTGTGTCAAGTTTCAAGTCGCTTCAGTTTTCTAGTTTAAAAATTATGGGCATTGGGACCAGTGAGCAGTGGTCTCTACGTAACTTTACGTAAAATATTATTCAAGTTGTCTGTACAATGAGGAAATGCAATAGTCATTTTCGCCAATCAGCCAAGCGTTCTCTGCTGGCTGTGTAACACGCTAAATGTGCCGGTTTTTATGCGGCAGTCTCAGACGCTTTGGCCCGATTTGGTTCCGGTCTGCACTATTGCTGCGACAATTGTAGAGGGGTTCAGAACGAAATGAGATCGTCCATGCGGCAGACAAAACTAAGTTACACAGATAGAATAACCTTCAGTTATTGAACGAGTCTCCTAAGCGCAAAAAAACCCAAGTTATTGCCTGCCGCAGACTGAGAACCTCAAAATTTACCGCAGCAATGCATTCTAAAAACAGCGCTGCCGTATTGCAATACCTTGGCAAATGACCCTGGTGACAACAAAACTGTAGTTGTTAAAGAATGTCAGCAGATATAATGTATCCAATAATGTACCCACCATCGTTTCGATAGTTAACATTCCCTGAGACTCCGGGACCTGAAACTCCGGACTACCGGTTTCAACTGGTTCGCAGGTGGATGACCTGCCTTTCAAAATCCCGAGAAACAAAAATGTTTCGAGGGAGGTATCAACACATTTTTGTTTCTCGGCTAGCCCCTGATACGTCTGATATTGACATCTTGGCTTAAATACAGGCCAACGTTAAAGCGTTAAAGAGGGAAAATGTAGTAAAATTTAAATATTCCTACACCCGTCATACATCATCAAGATACGGGTGACACAGATGGAATTTGCCAATATATGTTCGGCTAACTTTTGTCCTGAATATATATTTGTACAAGAACATCAGCCAAGGAATGTAAAGAGAAAACGGCCACTGGGCGTTAAACTTCCAGAAATTAAAACTACGGATAAGCCTTCAAAACTATTAAAACTAACATCTTTTGCATGCTTACTAATTTCTTAACAAAACACTAGACCCCTAAGAAGTAAGCTCTCTAATCTTTTTACTAAGAACTTCACCTTTGTATCCCAGGTAATCGTGTTTACTGAAACTTGGTTGAAATCAAATATACTTAACTCTGAAATATTCCCAAGTAAGTACTCGATTTTTACTAAGTACTAATTGTACTAATTGCTATCGACTCCAAACTTGTTTCGTTTCTTGAATTCGGAGTTATCGAACTTATTTGTGCACAAATAAAATACCCTAAATCTAACATATTCATGACATGTCCTTATATCCCTCCTTCGTGTGATTTGCCAACATACATTTGGCAGCGATTCAATCCATATCCAACATACTGTCCGATACGGACCAATTGGTAGTTCTGGGAGATTTTAATCTACCTGGTCCACCTCTGACAGTTTATGATGAATTCCCTCTGTATATCTTGACATTAGAGCGGGCATGTTACTCGCTCAGGTTAATAATATCACAAATTCCTTAGGTCGGTTTCTGGACTTATGCTTTGTCTCGGATACGGTAACCGTATCCTTATCCAGGGCTTCACCTCTAATTTACCCTGAAGATCCTTACCATCCCTCATTAGATATGGCAATTCTACAGTGCATTGGATTCCTTTTTTGATGACAGTGTTCCGACGCGGTATCCACTCACAAGTGACGATCCGCCCTTGTATACCAAGCACCTAAAAACTTAAAAAATATGTACTTAAGGCTAGGTAAAAATCAGAGATCGTCAAGGGTGTCACTTTTTGGCACCCGAATCAAAAGAATAACACATCCAAACGCACAAATCGTTTTCCGTGTTTTGTGTTTTTGCAAAGCAGACACCCAATATTATTTCCCCAGACACCCAATGCACCCAAAGCAAATGTGCGAACAGCAACGGTAGTACAAAAGGGAATGTGCAAATATGGGCTGTGAGCGACACACTTGTGTTTTAATATAATTAGATTGGGACCAACATCTATCGACAGTTTACTATTTTTACATTCTTATTACAAGCATATAAATAAATAAGCCAGAATAAATTATGTTTACTTTTTTAATTTTACTTTTTACTTTTTTTTAATAATTATTTTTAATTTTTTAAGCCTTTGTTGTAATCATTACACATGAATGCACACATCTTCACATCGCTAGAGAATAGGACATCTAGACCCGAGTAGGCTTCTGAGATTCGCAAGAAGCACGAGGCCAATTTATAATAACTAACGGTAGCAATCAACGCCTCCAGCAACCGCTATTGCCAAGGACCACAATGTTCTATGCGCGACCCTCTCCTTTCATATAACGGTTATCCAAATTAACCTAACCTAACCTAACCAATCGGGTATGATGATTGGTTTGGTATAGATGGATTTTGGCTATACTAATAGCATATCCAAATTTAATATTTGTAGCTTTCAATTTGTTGCTGTAGGAAATATTCGGGGTTTGCTTCTCAAGAGTAAATTGTAAGTGCTACAGCAAAAAAAAAAAACAAGTAGGAACGATTATAGTCGAATGTCTCGACTATACATGTAAGCCGGGTATTTATAGTCGAGACATTCGACTATAATCGTTCTTACTTCTTTTTAATATTAGCCTTTGTTGTTGTTCACACCAGCTGACGCCTATCGGTGCTCCAGTGCTCCCCCCGTGCTGTTAAGCAGGACTATTAAGTTCGGCTTAACAGCTGCTCTGACCGATTGTTTTCCGACCTGACAAGGGCTAAAAATAGCGCTCTTCCAGATTCAATCGGCAAGTCAGCATTCTGCTTCTTATCCGAGAAGAAGCGACGACGAAAAAGAAGACTACAAAAAAAGCATCCGACTGCAACCCCGTATACCCATCCGACGCGGGAAACAGTGTTTCGCCGCCAACTACCCCCGACGCCCTCTCCATCATCGCCATCAGCAGCCTCCGAGGGAGCCACTTCAATCAACCACAGAGAGGATCGCCGCTGGAGCAACTCGCACCGTGGGACAGAACAACGAACCACAGCTACACCGCCCCGGCTTCATACTGCTTCGCTCCGGCTTCATACTGCTTCGCTCCGGCTAACGCCCCCGCCAGCCTTCGCCCGAACAGTTGTAAACATTAAAAATAAACACATAAGTACATATGAATATATAACACGCAATGAAGCAGCAAAACACGGCTTTTTATTTTCATTTAAAATATACATAGGGGTATAAAAGTCCACGGGGAATCTAGGTCCAGCGCGATATTTTTTCCCCTAGTACAGGTGGAAAGCTACAACCAACTGCAGTCGGTTCGTCTTATACTTAGCTCACTTTCTAAAAAGCAATTGAGCTGTGAACACGTAATGTTACCTCTCTGCGACAACAAACCGAAATTGCACACCACGGAAGTTTTTTTTCAACTCGGTTTACGGTTCATTTTTTCCATTTTTGTCGATAAATACATCCAGGTAAATATGTTTATAATATTAGTGGAGTCTTTAGCCTTCGACACACAAAAGAAATTTTGCACGAATTTGCATTGTTTCCATTATTTAGCGCTATTTTGAAAATATGAGCTTGCGGGGAAGATCGGACCACTTATAACGTGGAATGACATATTTGACATTTGACACGCAAACTTCATATATTTGACGTGTATAAGTGATTTTTAGTGCAGAATTTCAACAAAACAACAGTATTTCGACATTTTTCGATAGTTTCGTGATCGGGTGAGCACGCGGTACTATCCCAAAGAAGACCCGAACACTTACAACTGCATCCACTGCGATTCGGAATAATTTCTTTAGCCAATTCCTTTTTTTGTTATTGTTTACCACTTTCCATTCATAAATAAACGTTTTTCATCAATAACTTTCATGTTATAATCGATTTACAGACTGGTCCATTTGTCCCTGCCTTTTTTCAACATCGCAAAATCACGTTTTTTGCGCCAATTGCTATAACTTTTACATTTTGGTAAATTTAAAAAAAAAATGTTATCAAAAGAAAGGTGATTCGCACTACAAATCCACGTTTTGAAATTTTCCGAAACAATTACTTTTAAGTGACTTTTTGGCCGAAATCAAAACTATGTTCGGCCTATCCCACCTTTTATTTATATTTGCATATTCAAAAACATCAATGTATGCAATTCCGATCACACTCTTAGGTGTCGCAAACGCACATATAACTAGGGTACACTTATTGTTAGGGTGTACGCTTGCCGTTCCCTGGTACGTACCGAAATTGGTACGTGCTCCACTCTGCCGTTTCGGTCTAACGCTTTTCGGTTTGCCAGTTCGTCTGCCATTCGTTGCTCAATAACAAATACAATATATGTAAAGCTCAAATTAAAATGTATTTATAATTGTCCCATTATAAAGCCTTTTCATTTTATTCTCAATGCTAGACTTGGGCATTGATGCTGACCAAGAATTTATATACTTTGTGGGTTTGCAGACCATTCCTTCTCCCTGTGACATATTGTCGTAGGAATTCGACCCCGTTTTTTTAGAACCGTGCCAATATCTATTGGCTATGCTTATACCAAAATTTGGTTGTTGTAAGATACGTAAGATACTATATTCGAAGTCTGTGGGTAAAAAGTCTGACCTAACTGGGCGTAGTTCCTCGTGACTGACTGATTTTAGGAACATGAATAGATATATTGTACCAATATCGTATTCGAATATAGTGTCTCTATAATGCAAATTTTACATGCCACAGAATTTCGCGATGTATGGGCGTACAGGAGGAGTTAGCCAATTTCCAAAACTAACTTAAACTGAACTAGGATCCCCAGAATCAGAATTTGCAATTGTTTTTTGTCTAATCTTCAAGATCTAGGCGTTCATACAAACAGACGGACATGGTTATATGAACTCGGCTGTTGATAGTGGTCTACAATATACATACATATACACTTTGTGGGGTCGCAGGCCGGTCCTTATCTGAAAATTCCAAATAGTTTTTTGGATTCGAAAACGAAACAAGTCGAAACAAATGAAATCGCGGTTATTTGAATAATTAAACAATTGCCTTTATTAGGCTGGCTGTTGCGCGCTTGAGATAATTCCGAACAATAATCATACAAATCGGCAGAAGACGGAAGACATCGAAGACGAGAGAAAAAGGATAGAGCGAAAATATAGAAAAGAGAGGGCGGGCGATTAACCCTATAGCGCCCCAACATTCCGGCCCCGTTAAAGGGCTACGGCCTTTAAACTACTGGCAGTCGGGCCAGCTTGTGGATAGGGCGCCTGGTTTCTCCTGCCGCCCTCCTAATGTCCACCACGCGGACCTTTCCATCGTCTCCGACGATGGTGCGAGCTACGCGCCAAGTGACCCATTTCTGGGGTGGGGCGTTGTCCTCGTGAATGAGGACGAGCGTGCCTTCCGCCAAATTGTCTTCCTCCTTGGCCCATTGGTGCCGCTCCTGAAGGCTGTGCAGGTAGTCCCTGGACCAGCTGTGCCAGAACTGCTGTTTGAGTTCTGACAGCTGCCGCCACCGCCTCAAAAACCCGGATTCGCCCTTGCTCCTGGGTACGCCTGGCATGGATCCTTGAGGCGGCGCCACCAGGGTCTGCCCGATGAGAAGATGCCCAGGAGTGAGCACTTCTCCGTCGCTGGGATCCTCTCCGCCTGCCACCAGCGGTCTCGAGTTGAGGATCGCTTCCACGTCCACCAGATGCGTGGCGAGCTCGTCGTGAGCCAGGTTGGCGCAGCCTGCGCACCTGACCAGCCGGTGCTTCGCTGCCTTCACCGCTGCTTCCCAGAGACCGCCGAAGTGCCGTGCCCTGGGGGGAATAAATTCCCAAACCACGCCTCTCTCGGCTGCCATCTCCTGCAGGGCTCCCTTCTGCCGCTCGAACTCCTGCGACAGCTCCGCCAGCACTCTGCTCGCTCCCACGAAGTTGGTCGCGTTGTCGCTCACCACCTTCTCTGGGAGGCCGCGTCTCCCGGTGAACCTTCGAAAAACATTTAAAAATGAATCGGTGGATAAATCAACTACGAGCTCTAAATGCACAGCCTTAAGGGACGTCCTTCCCGAAGCCGATCAGCTGGCAGATTACCCATTATCTGACCAAGCAACTTCGGTTTGTATCGAAAACAGTGCACGCAACTCCTAACAGTTGACGTGCATACTTTCCGCGCATTAACCACCCATATCTGCTGCCGCAAGAGTCCCATCAAAACCTTCGCGCCGGCATGGTAATGCTTAAGATGCAAATACCGAGCGAACAGGTTTATGAAGGGTGCGTCCTTGGACAGCAGCAAGGAAAACTTTGCGTCGTATGGGATTGGGCTGCGTAGCAAGCGACCCCCTACTCGCAAGACGCGGAACTTTACGGCTTCCTCCGTACAATCATGCACAAAGGGATTCAGGGACTGAAGGCTCGGGGGAAATGCCTCAGATTTTTCCAAAGCAGCAAACTCCCGCCGATACGAATCAGCCTGAACCAATTCCACTATTTTTAAAAATGCCGATTTCCTTTGCGCAACTGTAACGAAAAGAGACGACGATCGTACCTGTCGGTAGCAAAAACGCAAGACATAAGCCATAATGCGAATTACTTTGCCATAATTTGAATGTCGACTAGATTCAAAATGGGATTCAACTCTGAATTTAGGAGAACTGCAGACAGCGCTGTCACAGTCCTTTTGTCCTCAGAAGTTCGAACTTCTGAGGGCAGCTCAAATTGCTGTGATTGAGGCCACCCACTGGCCTCAGCTTGTAGGAAACTGGGTCTTTCAAACCATAGGGATTCTTTCCCTTACGTCCGACCCTCGTGACACCAAGTCCGCAGGATTGCAGTCAGTTGGCACATGCCGCCAGATCACTTTTTCTGACAACTCCTGAATCTCAGCCACCCGGTTCGCCACGAAGGTTCCTAGAGTTGATGGGTCTCTTTTAAACCAGTACAGTACTACTTGGGAATCTGACCAAAAGTTCACGCTGTCAATGGAGAACTTGCCTACCAAGCCAGACACTTGCTGCCAAAGCTGAGCCAACAGTAGTGCAGCACACAACTCAAGTCGCGGGATCGTCTTGACCTTAAGCGGTGCCACTCGCGACCAGTGAGCAGGCGCGTGAGGACCTTATCACCGGTGCATGTCCGAAGATAAATGCAACAGCCATACGCCAGACTAGAGGCGTCTGCAAACCCATGTATCTGCACTGATCGACAGTGACCCGAACAAACATACCGAGGAATCTGTACATTTCCTAGATCACGCAACGTACTAACGTACGCCGCCCAGGAAGTGTGCAGACCAAGTGGGATGGTTTCATCCCAATCCAGCTTTATACGCCACAACTCTTGCAGCAGTATTTTTGCTCTTGTCACAATGGGACGGAGTAAACCGAGAGGGTCGAATAATCTGGACGCCACAGACAGGATATTCCGCTTTGTTGGCTTCAAATCCGAAAAGCTATCCACATCCATGTGGTATCGGAACATGTCAACCTGTGGGGCCCATCGCATTTCAAGCGTTTTAACTGAGCTTGAGCAGTCGAAGTTTAAAGGCTTCTCTCTATGAGCCCTTTCCCTGAATAGGGTCTTGCAATTTGTTGCCCATTTGGCCAATGGGTACCCACCTAATTCCAAAACCTCTTCTACTTGCGAGCAAATTTCTCGCAGTTCTTCCAAGGAGTCTACGCCTGCCAGCATGTCATCGACATAAAAACAATTTTTAATTACTCTCGAAGCAACAGGATGCGACTCAGCACACACATTAGCTAGTTCGAACAAACATCGAACAGCTTGAAAGGGTGCTGCTACTGTGTTCAACCTGTACGTCATCAGCTTTTGTGAAACGCTCTCACGCCACAGAATTAGCTGGAAGTTTCTGTCTTTTTCAGAAACCATGACTTGCCGGTACATTTTCGAAATGTCGGCAGTCNAACCGAGAGGGTCGAATAATCTGGACGCCACAGACAGGATATTCCGCTTTGTTGGCTTCAAATCCGAAAAGCTATCCACATCCATGTGGTATCGGAACATGTCAACCATCGCATTTCAAGCGTTTTAATGTCGGCAGTCACTGCAAATTTATTCAATCGAAAATTAATAAGCGTTGAATAAAGCTCCCTCTGAATAGTCGGCCCGACCATTAATACATCGTTTAATGACCGCGCCGTTGACGTCCTGCTAGAGGCATCAAACACAACCCGCAATTTGGTTGTCGTACTCTCAGGTCTCAGAACACACTGATGTGGAATGTAGTAGTGCTGTCCTGGAGGAGCGGACTCGAGGGCCGACATGTGCCCGAGATCCCGATACTCTCTCATAAACTCATGATACATATCATGGAGAGGTTTGTCTTTCGAAATTTTACGCTCAAGTTGCAGAAATCTTATTTCAGCAGACTGAAAGGATAGGCCAAGGAATTGTGGATCTATTTTGAACGGAAGTTCAACTTGGAACCTACCCGAAGGTAGCCTCCGAACGGACTTTGTGAAGTGGACTTCACAGGCCTCTTGCTCAGCTGTTCTGTGCACAGCCTTCGACTCATCTGGGGTTCGATCCAGTTCCCAGAAGCGTTGAACAAGGGAGTCTAGTGAACAAGAATCAAGCAAATGACGGACAAGAATAAATTATGTGCCCGTCGTTACTACAAAAGAAACACTTGGCCGCAGCTCCTTTTGTGTTCTTTGTGCACCCAAATGACGATTTTCGCTGCTTGGCGACCTCGACTATTGGCTTCGCCTTGCTCCGTGTCGCCTCTTCAGCCGACAGGTACTGATACCGTCTATTCAATTGCCTTACGCAATCTTCTCAAGACGGCAGCTTGTCGTAGTCTAGCTGCTCCTCAAACTTGGCTTTGATTGTATGATCAACCTTTGACATCACCATGTGAATGATCATGGCATTAGCAATGTCCTTGTCGTTCCCTATTGAAGAAAGCGACGAATATAGCGCCGACACTGTGTCGATCATGGACCTCAGCCCAGACGCGGATGGCTTGCTCATGCTCGGAACATCGAACAATTGTGAGATTGTATCGAAAAATATTAGACATTTATTGTCATAAACTGCTTTTAGGCTAGCCATGGCCTTTGGATAATTAAAATCCGTCATTTGGAATGGCTTTATCACTCCTAATGCCTCATCCGACACACAAAAAAACTAAGTGGTTGAACTTTTCCACATTAGTCAATGAAGGATCATCATGAACCAAACTTTCAAATAGGCAAATGAAATTCCTAAAGTCAGCATGCTTGCCACTGAATTTAGGCAATCGCATTTTAGGCAACTGTGACCGCTGACTTCCACCCATGGTGCAATCTAACGAAGGCTGCGCCACCACCTTGGGCTTCATTGCCTTCAAATATAAGGCCTTTGTTGTGATGCACAGATCTTCAAGCGGCCCTCGATTTTCATTGACTGGATTAAGAAGATCCAAGTCAGCCTGTAAGTTCATCGCTTTCTCGATGTAGTCTTCGAGAATCTGAAAGCGACATTCTAATTCTGTTGGGTCTGTGGAAATTGCCCTACTCTGAAACGCAGTTTTAATGCGTAAAATGTCTGCGCTAACCCTTTCAAATTTTTGCAAACACAACGCCAGCTTTGAGCTGGACTTAATTGCAGATGTTTGCTTTTCTGGCTCCATTTTTATTTATTGAACAATTTAACAATTGTGCCAAAATTTCAAGTATGCAATATGCAATATATATTTNATATATATTTTTTTTTTTTTATTTATATATATAGGCAGGCAAATAGAGGCAAAAATCCCGATTTTTTATGTTTAAACAATTATTAACTCAGCCAACAATATGGCGCAAATTGCTTTTTATTTATTTTTGACACTTAAAATTTTGCTTCAAAAGGTGTATCTAGTGCTTGCGATAGTGTACAAATTAAATGCCAATTATTGAGTTGGCCGGGGGCATACCCTATGTTTGCACAAACTGCAAAGGCCTTTTTCTCAATTTTTGGCGTTAAATACCTGTCCAGCGATGCGTTCAAAGCTTCCAAAGAGTCCAGGGTGTAGCCGTAGGGTATTTTCCAAATTTCCGTCCAAGCGACGTGATTTTTTTCAACACCACAAACACCACTCGCGAACAGCCACCAATTATTTAATTTTACAACGAGTTTTAATAACCGAAATCCCGCTCGGGCGCCAAAATGAAAATTCCAAATAGTTTTTTGGATTCGAAAACGAAACAAGTCGAAACAAATGAAATCGCGGTTATTTGAATAATTAAACAATTGGCTTTATTAGGCTGGCTGTTGCGCGCTTGAGATAATTCCGAACAATAATCATACAAATCGGCAGAAGGCCAAAGCGGAAGACATCGAAGACGAGAGAAAAAGGATAGAGCGAAAATATAGAAAAGAGAGGGCGGGCGATTAACCCTATAGCGCCCCAACATTATCCTCGTTACACACTTTCGTACAAATTCAATATACCCTGTTCCTTTTAAGAACCTGGTATAAAAATACATCTAACCTAAAAATTACTTTTTTCCAAAATTCAGGGTGGCTTAAGCTCTCAAGAGAAAATCTTAGAAAAGACTATTGTGCATATAATGATTATTTATTTGAGATGACAATATTTTAAAGAAACTATATATTTTTTGAGAATGATTGGAGTACTTTATACTTGTATTGGGTCGGTGTGCTTAAGAATTGCCTTCATTATACATAGTTTTTTAATACTCAGACAAAAATATAATTATCTTAAATAATATTAGGGTGTCAAAATACTTTTGCGACAGGTTTCTATCCGTCTCTACGAGTTTTTTGACAACAGGGAGCAAGCTTTTTGACACCCTTATTATTAGAAAATAAAATAATTGAAATTAAATAAACGTCTTACACCAATATAAATAAGGAAATATTAGAAAAACAATTGGGTTTCAACATTCCGTTATGAAAAAAATATATAATAAATAGTGTGTAACACATTTATACATTTTTTATTTTTCAAATCATTTTGTTTCGCGCATGAATAGAAATTTAATTTTTAAGCCAAATTATAGTTTAACAATTAGAATTTTGTGTGCAAAATGGTTTTGATTAAATATAAAAGCGTTTTTTACAGTGAATTTAAATTTGAAAATTAGAGAAAAAGGCTTCTTGCAACTGTAACATATTTATACGACACCCTAGTTTTTCTTTGGTTTTTAAGTGAATAGCTGTAGAATATACTTAAAGTACGGAATGGGAATTTGACAATATTGTGGGTTTCTGTTAAGTATATTTGTTTAAAGCTGTAAAATTAATTTAATTTATGCCAAATACCACAATTAAACTTAATGCTTAAAAAGTACCCTTGCCGTTCGGAGCTGCCGTTCCGTACCTTTAAGCAGTCTACGCTATGGTAATTTCAAAAAATAAAGGACAATTAATTTTACAGAGTCTAGAGAATTTACAATATTTTTTTGCTATTTAATAAATCAGCAAAACACATTATATCATCCAGAACTTTCTTAGAATCCACACAATTTTCCCATAAAATAACAATTTTGTGTGTTCGTGAAAATACCTAAAATGTCCTTTTTCGTTATAGCCACTAAATTCATATCCAAGTGAAGTTTATTTCAAGTGAAATATATAATTTTTTAAGCAGTCATTCACACAAAAAAGCAATTATCTCTTATTTTCGAATTAATTAACTTAAAAAACGTATATCAAAACCTGATTAAAAAGAACATTCCAATTGTTCAAAAATAATTTAGCCTAAAAATCGCATGCGCAAAGCAAAATAATTTTAAAAATAAAAAATTATAAATGTGTTATACATTATATATGCCAAATTAGAGACAAAAATCTGATAAAATAGCCTATCATATTTAAAATGAATAAATAAGAGGACTATTTCTAAGGACCGCACCCATTATAATTATTATTATTATTAACCATGAGTGTATATATGAATAATTAAACAGCATCGGCGGGACTTTGAAACTCAGACAATGCATGAATAGGGTTTTGAACTTTTTTCTGTGAGCCCTTTCGAACTTTAGCTCGAACCTCCTCTGGTTTCTCCGGTCTGACCAAAGGTTTCTTTTCAGGAGCTTTCATTTTCCATACAACTATGGGAGACTGCAAATGCAAAACCAGGAAATTATATTAAATAGCTTTACTATTACGTTATTAACAACTTACAGAGACAGTTCCTTGTCTAGTGTATTTGGTTGACGCCACATATGAATATTTTACAGTAAGTACTACCGCATTCATAAGATTTTTAGCAGCTTGAATTAATGATGTCGCGCTGTCCAGCTAACGAAAATTAAAAGTATAAGTTTAGTTAACCTCTTTTAATGCAATGCTTACCCCTGAAACTATAAGTTCGCCACTAATATTTTGTACATCAGCTTTAACTTTTGAAGTAATTTGAATTTGGTGACAATAGAGGGCAATCCGTTGTAAGTAAGCCAACAAATCCTTTTTAGTACTGCTTTCTGGGCATTGTTCCGCTATTTCTCGAGTTAATTTATCAAGTTTTGTGCCAGCTTCGGAAATTTTTTTCGCAGCGTTGATAACATCCATTGTTGTTTTTAAAGGTCCACGACCTCTGAAGAATTAAAAATACTATATTATGAACAAGTAGAAACGCTGTAGTCGAGATTTCTCGACGAGAGGTACATGGTAACCTCTCTTGGGGGGGTAAAACTTTAATTGGTCATATCTTCTATATTTATTGTCCGATATATTATTGTCTGACCGTAATTTTGCATGCACGTGTTTGGCGATCAGCATACTTAGCAGACTTAAAATGATATCTCCAGCTTTTACCATTTCGAAGATATCGTTTTACGAGGGCGTAAAGGGGCGTGGCAAAAATCCAAGAATGTCATTATCTGCGCAATAGTTAAACGGACATATTGCAAAAATAAATAGGTCTTTAGCTCTTATTTTGTCCAAGTTATCGAAGAAAATAAAGTTTTATGCAAATTACGAAGGCGGAAAGGGACGTGCCAAAAATTTGAAATAAACTCGACCTGCGTACACATATAACGGACCTAAAGCAAAAAGAATTACACCTGCAGCTATTAGCATCTCCGAGAACGACGTGTTCATACATACAGACGGACAGACATGGCTAGATCGACTCGGCTGTTGATGCTGATCAAGAATATATATACTTTATAGGGTCGGAAACGCTTCCTTCTCCCTGTTACATACATTGTATAAAAAGGGGGCAAATCTAACGGGATTTTTCGTGTTCCTTATCATTTTACAAAAACAATGTTCAAGTGACCAACAAAAAACCATATGCAAAAAAAAAGAGGAATATAGTTACGCTTGTGTCGCACTGATATTTCAATGACCACAGCTGTACATTCACTTCTGCATGTATTGTGCATACATACACACACGTCTGTATGTATACAGAGGCAAACCAATTGAAGTCAAAGAAGAGACGGATGACGTCACCCCAGAATATGCGTCATGCCGTTGTCTAGGGAAGGGGTGGGAAAACTTTAATTGGTCATATCTTCTATATTTATTGTCCGATCCGTACGTAATTTGGATGTACTAGTATGTCTTTGACTTAGCGGAAAATTATGCCTCTAGCTTTTACCATTTCGAAGATATCGATTTTTTTGCAAATAAGAGGGCGGAAAGGAGCGTGTCAAAAATCCAAGAATGACATTATCTGCGTAGTAGTTAAACGGATATAATGCAAAAAAAAAGGTTTCTAGCTCTTATTTTATGCAAGTTATGGGCAAATATGTCGAAGAAAATACAGTTTTATGCAAATTACGATGGCGGAAAGGGGCACAAAGTTAATATACTATTTGTACCTTAAGGTACATGGTATACTGTATTTATGAAAGAAAAATACTTATAGGTAAATAGTTTTTACATTTTTGCGTCGTCGGTAAAAAAATGGGCAACGAAAGAAGAGCAAGTTGTTTTCAAACGTGGTAAAACATTTACGATACGCATCATTTAATGCAACAAGTTCTTGCAGTATTGCTTTCTACCAATGCGAACAATTCGACTAAAACAATTTCCAACAAGTAGAAACGCTGTAGTCGAGATTCCTCGACAACGAGATACCATGTACCTCTCTTGCCGTTGCCGTGGGAAGGGGTGGGTAAAACTTTAATTGGTCATATCTTCTATATTTATTGTCCGATCTGAACGTAATTTTGCATGCACGTGTTTAACGATCATCAGACTTAGCAAACTTAAAATAAACTCTCTAGTTTTTACCATTGTGGAGATATTGATTTTTTTGCGAATACGAGGGCGGTAAGGGGCGTGGCAAAAATCTGGAAATAGCATTATCTGCATAATAGTTAAACAGTCCTAATGCAAAAAGAAACAGGTCTCTAGCTCTTATTTTGTTCAAGTTATCGAAGAAAATACAGTTTTATGCAAATTACGAAGGCGGAAAGGGGCGTGGCAAAAATTTGAAATAAACTCGACCTGCGTACACATATAACGGACCTAAAGCAAAAAGAATTACACCTCTAGCTCTTACCATCTCCGAGAACGACGTGTTCATACATACAGACGGACAGACAGACAGACAGACAGACAGACAGACAGACAGACAGACAGACGGACAGACGGACATGGCTAGATCGACTCGGCTGTTGATGCTGATCAAGAATATATATACTTTATAGGGTCGGAAACGCTTCCTTCTCCCTGTTACATACTTTGCACAAACTTAATATACCATTTGTACCTTAAGGTACATGGTATAAAAATGGTGATCTGCAAGCTCATTAAATCTCAATGGCTAAAGTTCAAGACCTGCCGTCATTGAAATGACGAACAGCTTGATCGAATTAGGCTTATCGATAATCTTGGATGCCTCCTAGATGCCATGCTTAAATTTTTCGCCTAAATCTTGAGAATGTTTAACAAAGCCAAGGATGTACTAGGATTTATTAAACGATGGTCGAAAGAATTTGAAGGTCTATACCTTCTAAAACTTTATATTTATCGATCGGTTTGGAGTGGGGTTCACCAAGACAACAATGAATCGGTGCAAAAATATTCGAATTTTAGACGCCCGGAAAATGCTCAAGTTCAAGAGTTGTTTTCTCGCATATAAAAAGCTGAAACATTTCGAAACTTTTATGATAATTTAATATAAAGTAGCGATGTGAACACTAAAGCGTTCCTAATTTTGGTCTAAAACAAAAAAAAATTAATTTTCTTTAAGTTCTTGATACTATACCCTTGATACTATTTTATAACCGGTATATTGGATTCGTGCGAATGTGAAATATGTAACAGGGAGAAGGAAGCTTTTCCAATCCTATAAAGTATATATATTCTTGATCAGCATCAACAGCCGAGTCCATCTAGCCATGTCTGTCTGTCCGTATGAACGCCTAGATTTTGGAAACTATAATAGATAGAGAAAAACTAATTGCACATTCTGATTCTAGGGATATCAGTTCAGCCCAAGTTTATTTTAAAAATCGGCTACATCCCTCCGCACCTCCGAAAATCTCGAAATTCTGTGGCATCCACAATTTTAGCTCTATAGGCCCTACATTTGGACCTAAATTTGGATTTGGACCTATCTATCTGAGTTGCGAAAATCAGCCGGTTACGCCCAGTTTTGTTCGCGAAACATGCAAAAATGTGTTACGCCTACAAGCTTCTCCATTGAAACATGGCGCGCACTTCTCTTCACACACACACCTCCAAACACCAAATTAACACCAAATTAAATCGAAGATAATTTAATTATCTTTAAGATGATCCGTAGTTAAATAAAAATGGTTAAGGAGTGAATTAGTTATCGTGTTCACAAAATTGAAAAAAGTGGCTTTGAGAAAAAACGCGTTTAAAGTTTTAGGTCATCCCAACACATCACCCGACCGTGAAAGAGACTGCACGCATCTACATAAAAATTTAGGAGAATGTTCCAAAAAATCGATTGTTTACCCGCTAAAGGTGAAACCCCCTTAACTAGGGTGCAAACCAGCACCTTCCCTTCATTGGAGTTGAAGCTTAAAAAATAATGGCTTGAAAAAAGTTCCATATCGTCCACATAATAAGTCTAAAATAGTCCAGACGCGAGAAATTCGGCTTAGATTATTTTCCAAATTTTAAGGCACAGAAAAATTCGTCGCGTTCGCCAAAATACTAGCACGTTACATTCTGCCTGCTTACGATTAGTTTTTGGACCGTCATTATACAGGTTCTCCCTACTCTATTTTGTGGAATTCTTACCTGGTAAAATCCGTCATTTCCATCATAATCATACACATATGCTTGGCGAGAAAAATGATATCATTTCCCGTATCATCCCATTTTGCAACCTCTGAATCGAAGGTAAGTTTTTCCCTACGAAACAGCTCAACCTGTTGGGCAATTTTTTGCTTATCCTCTTCTGTCATTTTACGCATCGCTTCCTGCAGTTTTATTATGATATAAATTTTATAATTTTATTTTAGTTGATCACTTACTCGTGCAGTACATATGCCACTAATATCTGGATACTCGTCAACTGTTTGATCTCCAGTATGAGCACTTGCTGAAATACAATCATGTAAATTTATGTTTAAAACCATTGGGTTAGCACAAAAATAATATAATTTTAATTTTATAGTATCACGACTATTAATACTTTGGATTGTTTGTGTGTTGACATCCAAACAATCATCACGAACATACATATAATATGTACTTATGTACACTCCGGGCGCGGACTGAAGTCGAAAAAGAAATGAATGAAATGACGTTATCGGCCATTTGTAGCCGCATGCCGTAGCTTCGGCAAGGGGTGGGGTATAACTTTAATTGGTCATATCTTAAATATTTATTGTCTGCACGTAATTGTAAGCATACAGAACTGCAAACGGGGGCCCCTATTCATCGGCTCGGATGCAAACGCGCATCACATCGGTGAGGTAGTAAGGACGTCAACGAAAGAGGAGAAATACGGCTAGACCTAATTTTGGGTACGGACCTAATCATAAGCAGTTAGGAGGAGGAACCAATATGTAGGCCCAACCTCAACAAACGTTTTAGACCTAACCCTGCAAACGGAGGAAAATACCGATCTCACAGAATGGATAGCCGTGAGCAGACCCTCCTTCTCGGACCTTTGAATTGAGTAAAATTCAACTTCAGTTACAGCAAACCACCACGAAGAACCCCCAGAAACACCAGCAGGAGAGATACGGTGACAATGAAAGGAAAGCTAACAGAACCACCTCAAATAAAGTCCCACGAAGACAATGAGCAAAAAAGCTCAAAAATACGGGAACAAGCGTTCCAGAAATCATATTAACTATCCTGCGTAAAAAAGAGCTTCTGAGCAGCATGGTGGGCTCGAAGCCTACAAGATACAAGAAGAGAAGTACAGGAGATCTGCAATCTTGCCAAACAAGCAAAAGATAATCATGTATGGAATGAATACAAGATCAGGCTGGGAGACTATGAAAAAAGAGGTCGGCAAGGCCAAAAGAATCTCGTGGCAAACCTTCTGCTCCGTTATAGAGAAGACTTCAAAAATCGCACGGTTAAAAAAGCTACTAGTCGGGAAACTAATGCTCCAAAGCCAATTAAAGGCGTAAGAGGCTCGATGGACGGAGGACAGTGAAAACGGTGTCAAAACTCTTCTGGATGCACAATTCCGAGGTTGCATTGAGGCAGTCAAATCCATGCAGTGCAATGCACAGCAGGTTATGCTAGAAGATCAAATCACCCTCAACACTAGACTTGTACGATGGCTACAAATCGCCGAGATCGCCGTCCAAGGTATAGTCTTGCATAAAGCAGGAGCTACTCATAGAAAACATCCATAGAAAAATCACTATTTAACCGAGATTATACGGTAAAAGCATTCCTAGACATATCGGGAGCCTTCTATAACGTATCAATAGAGAAAATAATGCAGAACCTAAAATCCGCCATACACAAAGAAACTGTAAATACTTACCATAACCAGGTATGTCATTAAAGTCGAAAGCCATAAGATCCAAAACGGTCCTAGCAAGCAGGCAGCACAAGATTTCCTAAGCACCCGCACAAACGTGCACGTGTATTAGATTCCCAGCCACCAAGGATTTGTGGGCAACGAAATGGCAGACAAGCCGGCAAAACGAGGAGCTTTATACCGAAACTTCAAGTGGAGGACGTACCGATCTCGCTACGTACCCTACCATCCAGAATGGCGGCTCAAGTACTAAAAGAAGCAAACAGTGGGCACACACCACGAACTTCAGCATATCCAGAATCATGTGCAAAACACGATGGCAAAAACGGGCATCTTTCATACTGAGGCTGCAGAGGGAAAACTTTAGACTGCTAGTCTGCCGGCTTGCAACAGGCCACTGCCTTCTGAAAGTCCATGCACAATAACTGGGCCTAACAGGGCACGAAGGGTGAAGGTAATTCTAGGAGCCAGGCGAGAAAGAAGCGCTGGAGCATATCCTCTGTTTCTGCCCAGCCTTATTAGAAAACGAGAGCGATACATTAATGCACCGATATTCACATCGTTGGAGGTAATATGAAAACAAAATCCAAGAAGGCTTATGGCATTCGCAAGAAGAACCCGAAGAACCCTAAAGGTGTCAATCAACAATCAGTATCGCCAAGGATCGTTCGAGGTCATCAGGATTAACCTAATCTTACCTAGCTAATATTATATCAATTTTTTTTTACTGATTTTGACAACACATATAGATATGTACGCTACCAACATCGTATCCGAATACTCGTATAGTGGTTCGAAAATGTAAATTTTACACGCCACAGAATTTAGAGGTTTATGGGCATGCAAGAGATTTTGAAAACAAGATTTTTTTTAGGAGAACATTTCCCGAAAGCCTGTCGCACGTGACATAAAGCTGCACGTGGCCGAAATCTAAAATCATAAGGCCGTATAATTAAAAAAGTACCGCTTAGTTGCTCGGTACATAAGAACTTTAATTGTTTTGTCCAAATTAGTTACTTACATCGACTTCGAGTTTCCAAAGTCAAATCCTCCACAGGCTCAAATTCTGTATCCGTGTCCAAGTCTTCTGAGCTCTAAAATACATATTTTACTTCAATGAATAAGATATAGAGACAAAAACAATTTCCGGAGAATATTCACACTGTCTGTTTGAAAGTAAATAAGATATTTTAAATTGCGTATTCGTCGGAAGGAAAATTGAAATTTTCGATAAACATTTCGTGACATTTGGTGTACTGAACCAGTTTGAACAAAGATATCTAATATTTTTGTTTGTATTGAACATGATAAAATATCCACCGAAACGCAATAAATAAAATTTTAAAAATTCCTATTTACTTTTGGGTAATGGGTAATTTCGATTGCATTTATAATTGACTTTTATTTGGGTCTATAACTTAATTCGTGCGGTTTGCAAGAGACGGCGCCGCATAACTATTCTACCACCCTTCCATTATTACTGTGCATTCACTCAAATATGTCGAAGTTTGTGTCTGGAAAAGTGTTTTTCCGGGGAGTTATTTTTCATTACTTCAATATGAAGAAAATTGCTGCCGAAAGTCAACTTATTTTGGTGGAAGTTTTTGGTCTAGCTGAGGAATTAACTGAAGCCGAGAAACATTGAAAGGCGATTTCGCATGTCCGAAATGCTGCTGAAACGAAGAAAGACTTTTTTGCATCGTGTTGTTACTGGTGATAACAAAGGGATCCATTACGACAACCCCATGCGCAAAAACCGGCCAACCAACCAATTCGATCGGAACGCCGAATATCCATGGCGCAAAGGTAATGCACTGTATTTGGTGGCATAAATAGGGTGCTGCTTAAAGGCTGCTTAAATCGGGCGAAACTATCAATGGAGAAGCTACGGAGCTATTCCGTTTAAAAAGAAATATATCCGAAAAACCCCGGGAATATGCGACCAGGCAGGCTCGGCCCCATGTTGTCATTCCGGTAAAAACTATTTGGCAGTGTTACCCCACCCGCCTTAGACCTAGACCTTCTCTGACTATAATTTGTTCCGGTCGATGCAGAACGCCCTCCCTGGAATACGGTTCACATCAGAAAAGGGTATCAGAAATTGGCATCATTCGTTCTTGGCTTCTTTTGGGATGGAATCCACCAATTTTCAGAAAGATGGGAAAAAGTTTGTATAATACTATTGTACATGTTTTTCTTAATTAAAAAAACAAGTTGGAACGCTGTAGTCGACATTTCTCGACAAGGAGAACTGTTTGAGAAACAAACCAAAATGTGGCAAAAATATGAATGACATTATCTGCGTAATAGTTAAACGGACATAATGCAAAAACAAATAGGTCTCTAGATCTTATTTTGTGCAAGTTATGGGCAGATATGTCGAAGAAAATACAGTTCTATGCACATTACGAAGGCTAAAAGGGGCGTGGCAAAAAGTTGAAATAAACTCTTACCATCTCCGAGAACAAGGTGTTCATACATACAGACAGACAGACGGACGGCCGGACACACGGACATGACTATATCGACTCGGCTGTTGAATATATATACTTTATGGGGTCGGAGATGTCTCCTTCTGCCTGTTACATACATTTGCACAAAATTAATATACCATTTGTACCTTAAGGTATATGGTATAAAAACGCATGAATTAAATTATAGGCATATTAACGTATTATAGACTTAGTTTAACTTAGCAAACTAAAGAAATATAGAGAACATGAAGTGACTTACTCTATTCATTAAAACGGCTCTACGTATTTCACGAACTCCATCATAGACCAGACGAGATGCATCAATAAAATCATTTTCATCCACCTCTTTATTGGTGTTATTTGAAAGGGCTCCAACTGCTGCTTCCACTCGTTGGTCAAATTTAATCATAACTAAAAATTAAGGTAAAAATACTTATTTATATAGAATGTGTTAAATTGTTGTTGCCACGCAATATGCGTTACCCATAAATCGGAAAATATTATAGCGTTATTATTTACGAATATTAAAAACATATTAAGTCTTTCGACTCTAAACTCGTTTCGGAAGAGGTTAACCTGAATTCCGTGATATCGAATTTATCTGGTTTCTAAATTTTACATCACAACTTTTTTTCTACATCCCTCCTTCGTATGAGTTGCCAACGTATACGCTTCACGGCATCCAGTTTACTCCTGGTCCTCCTGGTCCTCTTCATATAAAATAACTTCTCTAAAAATCCTACTGTACACCAAGACTACTGCGGGTATGTTGGGAATGCCACCGGTCCACAATATTATTGAGGCGCTATAAGGTTAACGTGCCGCCCTCTCCTTTCTATCTTTTTTCGCTCTGTCCTTCTCTTCGCTTCGATGTCTTCCGCTTTGGCCTTCTGCCGACATTGTCGTTTTGCATTTCGAGCGCGCAAACGCCACGCATAATAATCAAATATTAAATTACAAAATAGCCGCGTTTCCATTTATAGTTGTTAACCATTTTGTTTCGTCCAAATAAAACAATTTAGAATTTTACAAATATAACAAATTCCTTAGGCCGGTTGCTTGAATTATGCTTTGTCTCCGATCTCTATCCAACCGTATTTCTATCCAGGTCTTCACCTCTTACTTACTCAGAAGACCCATACAATCGCTCATGAAAGCTTATAGACGTAGAATCATCCGACACTGCTAAGTATGAGGTAGTCAAGAAAACTCACTCTTTGTTTTCTAAAGGCTAATTATGAGAAACTTTACAACCTCATTGTAAAGTAAAATTGATCCAACCTTTACAATTGCCCGTTGCTAAAAAAATGTTATACAGGGCATTAAACTTATTTTGATGACTGTGTCCACTAACTTGGGACAGCCCGCCTTGGTACACGAAGTACCTAATAACCTTAAAAATATCGGCATATGGTTAGGGAAACGATTAAAAAGAGAGTTCTGCGAATCACTCACATTACGTAATTGCTCGGTCAAACTTTACTGTGCAATTTTACGCTTGATCGGGCCATGACTGATTTGCCCAGTTTTTCCAAACGATTTAGTCACCAGTGGTCTTCAAAGGGTGAAGCCAGTATTTTCCCCAGGTCCTTATAGCGTACCTGCCTGTGTGCGCAGGTACTGCGCTAAGAATCTGAGCAATCCTTTACTAAAACTAGTCAACCTTTCATTGAAAACTTCTGCGTTCCCCAAAATCCGAAAGGAATCTTATATCAAAAGGACTCAGTATAATATTTTAAAAACTCCGCACATATTTCCTTTTTTTTTTATCAAAAAATTTACGGTTGCCGTCGCCTGGCGCTTCCATCACAAATCGGCTACATATATCTTCAAAAGTTTTTGAAATTTTCACTTAAAATTTTGAAGGAACATTCTTAAATAGTAATAGATTTGAATTACATATATGAAAAAAAAAATATATATTTTTTGAAAGTGTCACACGGGTTAGGTCCCTTAAAATTGTGAGAGAAGCTCTCGCCGTCGCCTGAGGAACACTCTTGAATAGTTATAGGTTCAATTTAAATAAGAAAACAAACATTTTTTTGAAAGTGTCACACTGGTAAGGCTCCTTAATACATCATTATTATCTCCTTTCCATTATGGTTTACAAAACGTAATTAGCAGTTTTAAGAAGAATTGTTAAACAGGTGTAATCTATAACGCCTTTAGCAAGGCATTTGAGTCTGGAAACCCCTCTCTCCTTCTATGTAAACTAGATTTTTTTTTATTTATCTGCATTCTATCTCTATCCATTAATGTATAAAACAATCGCTGTAGCTTTTTAGTTAGCCTGCTGTAAAGTTTTAAATAGACGTATGTTGGTGATGCTCGTTACTAAAGGGATCGCCGTGGTGCAACAGCCGCCTTATTCGCCCGATGTGTCAGCCTAAGACATTTTTTCCCCAATTTTGAAACAAGGACAAGCACCGCCAGGACATTCCGCTCGATGAGTTCCACAAATGTTACGAAAATGCGCTGCTATCCTTGTATAGGTGCCTAAAGGGACTACTTTGAAGGAGATGACAGAGTTGCAGATTAATTTTAAGATAAACGGGTTTTGTGGGAGCCGTCTAATAACTTATTTATCGAAAAAATAAAATGGATTTTTTTTACATATGCGTATTACTGTTAAAAAAAATATGCACTTACCTTGCTCACGAAGCACTTTAACTGCTTCTAGCACACGTTTTGTGTAAATGCATGGTTCGTAATTATCCATTTCAGCTTCAACGACATTGCAAACTCTTGAAGAACGACCTTGTATTGCCCCAGCTGTTGCACGCAAGTCCTTTGCATCACCAACTTGCAATGCCATTACACATTTGTTAACATCTTCGAGAATATGATTCTCGGATACTGCCAAAAAGTCGTCAATTGTTGTAATATCGTCAACGGCTTCAGTCAATATGCGAACTTGAACCTCCCATGCTTGACGATACGTAGTCATATTTTCTTGTGCCACCTTAGAATTAGGCCGTACAGTCAAAATAGATGCTGCATTTATTACTTGTGGGCAAAGGCTTTCAATTTGGGCAGCAGCATATCGAACCATTTTGACACCATCTTCATTGCTAGACATACTGCAAACAAGATTTGCCACTTCTACAAGTTTTTCAGCGTGTTTAGTAAAAATGTCTGCCTTTTCACGAACTTTCTTTTCGTTGCCAGTTTTAGCGGCTTCAATTAAATCTATTAGAGGTGTTGTGGTTTCCAAAAACGAGTCAGAGACATGATCCACAACGGCTTTTCGCAGCTGCCTTCGCAGATCCCGTGTTTTCCTACACATTTGATCAATCGCACGAACTAGTCCGGGACTGTTATCTTTTTGACACATCTTCAACAAAAAATATAAATGAATTATATTATCAAAACTTATATATATAATTACACAAACACTGTGTGTACACGTACATTTGACATATATTCTGATAATAAATCTTGTAAAGCTTGCCGCACGGCATTGCATTCAGCAACAATACGTTCTCGGCGTTCGTCCCTGGTACAATCTGCATCTGCCATTAAAGCAGCTGCGCTGATAATACTTTCCAAGCGTTCCTCTAGTAGTTGACGTGAACGTTTCTCACTATAGGTCATTGGATCCATAACAATTCCTTCCTGCATAAAATCAAAGGGAAATAAGAAAAATAAACATTGGAAATTATTTCTTCGGACAGTTCTAACACGAAGAATTAATTTGATTTAGTGTTTTAGTGTTTGCTAGATCGCATATCTTAAGGCGACATAAAATCAATAAAAACATGAAAAAGAGTATGCAATCTTCGATACGCTCGTCGGACACTCGCTTTTTTGGTATTTATTTTATTTTTTTTATTTCAAATCACCACAAGTGTGTTCCTTAAAATTTCAAATAACTTCAACTCACATCGCTTTTTTGGGACAAATCCTTCACTGAATCGTTCTGAGGCAGGCTCTGATTTGAAGTATTTGGTGGCAAGCGAGTAGAGAGTGTGAATCTCACTTGAAGAGAGCGAGTGTATGAAGGGATTTGATTTGTTTTGAAGAAATGAGGCGAGTGCGTGTAGTGAGCGAGTGTGAGTTGCTGCAGTTCTCTGATACACGTACGGTTCAAAGATGAACGAAGGTGTAGGGGCTACAGTGTACTGAAGTAACCCCATATCGTTATCTTTGAAATTATCAGACGACTGTAGCTAATTTTAGACGGAAATTGTGTTTTAAGGAAAGCAGCAGGGGAAGCCCAGATGGCGGACACAACGGAAAAAAAACGCCAAGCAGCTATCAAGGCATTACAGGCATTACAAGGCCATAAGATGTAAAACTGTTCTGGGAAGCACTAGATCTTCTAAGCACCCGCAGAAAGGTGCAGTTCTATTGGATTCCCATTTTAGGAACAGTGTATGCGAATATGATATAGTGTTTATTCGTGTTGCTAAAATGAGTCAGTCCCGAAGATCCACAACCCCGTAAATGGGTAAAATGTGGTGCGGCCACACGATCTAATCCACACACACACTTCTGCACTCCCATAAATGGCAAAACTCTGTGGCGTGTAAAATTTTAATTTTGGCAAACACTACATTCGTATATGATATTGATAGAATACACATTTATTCGTGTTTCCAAAATCAGTGAGTCACGAGGATCCACGCCCGCGTAAATGACGAAAATGGGTTGCGTTCACTTCCTCTTTAACATACACTCAAAATACCAAATTTTTGGTATCTTATTAGCAAAGCCAATATCTATATACATACACAAGTGATATCACGCAGTCACTACCCTTTGAACCCCTGCAAGCAGGTGGAAACCAAGAAACGGTTATTTATTGGCGACACAATCGATTATAAACGTTCTTACTTGATACATATTTAAAAACAATATTTTCTTTAAAGCCATCACTAAATTTTAGCGACTAACATATTTTTGGTAATTTAAAAGAAATTTAACTTACGTCAAAATCGTCCAAAGCTGCCGCCAGTTCACCGGCTCCACTGTATAGATCAGTGGGTTGCGTTGACTTTCCTTGGGCCACATCACTAATGGTGTTTACTGCATCACAAACTTGCTTCAAAATAAAATCTCGGTTTAATTTGGCTAAATCTAGTTCCGGATGCCGAACATAAACTTTAGAAGCAGTCAGCAGCATTGTTGAGTGTTTTTTAAGCATCGCACGAGCAGCAGCTAAGTCATCCCGCAATTGAGGATCCTTAAGTTCTTGTTGACGTTTTGCCGCTTGTTTTATAAGTTCCCCGGCATTTCGGCCAAATTGCTGTTAATGTATGAATTTTAACATTACTCTATAATTAATACAACAATTAACCATTAGGAACAACGGTCTTATTAGATTATTACAAAATAAAATATTAGGAGGAACTTTCCCAAACCAACAAAGTTACTACGAGTACATTGCCAGAAAGTATCAACAACTCATTTTTAAAGAGACTTGAAATATTTTTTGCAGAGCTCTCTTTGCGAGCACAACCGAAAAAGAACATACTCTCTCGGTCTTGCTCTGAACAAGACCCTTTTGCTGTCTTCGTTTAGGTTTTCGGTTGACCGATTTCCGAAGACCTTTTGTATAGATCGGTCTTTCAAGATCAGTTCGTAAAGACCTGAACGAGAGACGGTCGCACACTAAGAGTCAGCAAAATACCGATTTACCGAAAAACTCAACGCAAACGGTCTTTTACACTTAGAAGAGCAGAGCAGCACCGGAGTCCGGTGCTTGGCCTTCGCTTCTGTTCACATTTTAGCAACTTATAGTTACGTTCGCGACCCGTGAAAATGTCTATATATTCATAGTTTTTGAAATATTTATTATACATATCTATATTATGTATTAAGCTTAATACCTAGAAAGACGGTTCAGGAGATTCGAGCGCTAGGATATTCTCTGTTTGTGCCTTAAATAATAAAGCGATAATAAGCATGAAATGTTTTTGGATTTTAGTTTAGTACAGATAACATAGATTCTCAAAATTACAACATACTCCAAACAGGACCTAATACATCCTATACATACGCAAAAGACCGTTTCCCACACGGAACACGTCGAAAGGGTTTGGAAATAACCGGACCGAAACAGAATAGAAAAAATCGGTTTCGGTCCGAGAACGATCGGTTTCGGCGTGAGAGCCGAAATATCGGTTGCTCTCTAAGTCTTTTCGTAAAGGGTCTGGAGAAGACACTTTATTTACAGACATAGAGAAAAGGTCGACCGTTTTTTGCGAGCTCTGGTTTTTTGTCGTCCATATTGGGACTAATAGAACAAAGAGTTTATTACTTATTTATACTCAAATATTTCGCATACCAAATGTTTAAATGTCGATGATGTGGCTGCTATTATGCGGATCTTTGTCAAACAATTATGCGATCGAATCGCAATTTTTGACGAAAGGCTTACCGGATCATGGCGCATCTTAAACCACCTCTATGTCAGAATGATAACGTTGAAACCATCGTGGCGCGGGAAAATTAAAACTGTATCTGGTTTGTACTGGCGGCTTCAGATGCAGGATTAACTTTTTCTCTGAATAAATCGATGAATTTTTTTCTTTATTTTGCTACATGTTCGCGACGCTATAGCTATAAAATGAGTGTGTTAGCTAAAAAAGACCTCTCCAACAAGCTATACCCGATGCAATCAATATAACTAGAACTTAAAGCAGCTTTGGTCAATATAATAGCAGTGCGCAATCATCCCTATGCATCCCTTCCACACCACTTGAATAAGACACCTCTAAACTAATGTTTATTCTAATTGCTTCCAAACAAAGCCATTTCCTTTCAGCTTTAACATATTACAACTACTATGAATGCATTGTGCTATAATCATATATTGAAAGAGGTCTTTCCACACTTCCAAACTCTTTTTGGAAATCTACAATGGATTTATCTACAAGATAATGCCCCAATACATATGGCCCGGGTTGTTAAATCGTATATAACACGACAGGATGTGGAATTATTAAAGTGGCCACCATATTCACCGGACTTGAATATCATTGAGTATATGTGGGGATGGCTAATACGGCTAATACGACAAAAACTTACTTTTACTTCATGTAAAAATCTTACCCTCATATTATCCATTAGTTCGTCTTGGCTAGATGCATTTTTTAGTTTATTAAGATCGTCTTCAACAATATGCAAAGATTTTAACAGCAGGTGAACATCTACCATGTCAGCTAAAATTAGCAATCGAGTAACTGCTGACAACAAATTTCTAGCAGCCCGCACCATATTTCCCCTTTTTAAGGAACTACATGGATCTTCTGAAAATTCTCTGGCTGCAATACTCATGGCATCTCCGGTTTTTTTAACTTCGTCTACAGCAGTTAGCATTTCTTGCGTGATATCAGGATTTTCGTAAGCAATCTGTTCACCTTTTTGTATGAAGTTTTCGGTAGCTTTTTCAACAGCTGCAACTAATGCGCTAGCCCGTTTTGATTTTCCTATAAATAGAAAATAAATTTATAGAAATACATATTTTATATATTTAAAATCAAAGCAAGAATAAATATAGTCGAATTTTTCGACTATAATTAGCCGTTTCATGGTTACTACCAGTGTGCGGGGGTGCGGAGTAAGAGATATTCGGAGAGTAAATTGTAACCGACTGATTGGCTCTACCAATATAGTATCCGAATTTAGAGCCTGTAGTATTTGGATATTGTATAAAATATTCGAAGCCTGTGGATGCAAAGAAGTCGCCGAGACACATTTTTGGCAATTGGACGGGCGTGGACCTTCGTAACTGACTGATTTTGGCAACACGAATAGATATGTATACTATCAACATCATATCTGACTTCTTTTACTAAAATGAAAATTGTACACACCACATAATTTCGCGGTTTATGGGCTAGCCATTTTTTTCAACAAATTTGTGCTGAGATGGTATCCACAGAATCAGAATATGACCTTATTTTTTGTCTACCTATTGTAAACTCCAAGATCTTGACGTTAATAAGGACAGACGGACTTGGCTATATCTACTCGGCTGTTAATGGTGATTAATAACATAATATCAGAGCTCGCAAATAACTGTCAACCGTTTTTACTCTTGCGCTCTCTTTGCGAGCACAACCGAAAAAGAACATACTCTCTCGGTCTTGCTCTGAACAAGACCCTTTTGCTGTCTTCGTTTAGGTTTTCGTTTGACCGATTTCCGAAGACCTTTTGTATAGATCGGTCTTTCAAGATCAGTTCGTAAAGACCTGAACGAGAGACGGTCGCACACTAAGAGTCAGCAAAATACCGATTTACCGAAAAACTCAACGCAAACGGTCTTTTACACTTAGAAGAGCAGAGCAGCACCGGAGTCCGGTGCTTGGCCCTTGCTTCTGTTCACATTTTAGAAACTTATAGTTACGTTCGCGACCCGTGAAAATGTCTATAGTTACATAGTTTTTGAAATATTTATTATACATATCTATATTATGTGTTAAGCTCAATACCTAGAAAGACGTTTCAGGAGATTCGAGCGCTAGGATATTCTCTGTTTTTGCCTTCAATAATAATGCGATAATAAGAATGAAATGTTTTTGGATTTTAGTTTAGTTCAGATAACATAGATTCTCAAAATTACAACATACTCCAAACAGGACCTAATACATCCAATACATACGCAAAAGACCGTTTCCCACACGGAACACGTCGAAAGGGTTTTGAAATAACCGGACCGAAACAGAATAGAAAAAATCGGTTTCGGTGCGAGAACGATCGCTTTCGGCGTGAGAGCCGAAATATCGGTTGCTCTCTGAGTCTTTTTGTAAAGGGTCTGGAAAAGACTTTTTATTTACAGACATAGAGAAACGGTCGACCGTTTTTTGCGAGCTCTGCATAATATATATACTTTATCGGGTCGGAGACCATTCCTTCGCCCTGTTAGATACAGTGCGTTCACATTGGTTACTACTCACACTGCCCTTTACGTCCAGTCCAATGTGAACCCCTTTCAATTCGATCGAATTCAATTCGATTAACCAACAACAAAACAATATTCCGAAAACAATTCGAAATAACTAAAAAAAAAATACTAAAAAGCATTGAACATAATTTTATCATACACTGCCATGCACTTGAATAGGGACAAGAATTTGTTTATCTAGGCCCATTTCCCATATGTACCATATTCACCCTCCTTCCAAACGTCCGGTTAAGTTCAAATGGCCTTGAACGATTCCGGCGACAATAATAATTTAAAAAAAAAAAAAAAAANAGAGGTCGCGACAATTTACCGTTATTATTTTTTTTCGGTTTTGCTTTGACCATTCCTAGAATGCTGTACTTTTTTGCATGCACTTGAATAGGGACAGGAACAAAAAAATGGTGTTTAGGGAATTATATATAATATTTTATTAGCTATCAGGCTTATTTTTTAAAAATGTGTCAAATTAAACTATTTTAATAATGTGTGTGGCCACCATTGTTGGATATAACTTCGTAAATCCTATTAGGAATAGAGTCATATAGTGCCTTTATGTAATCTAAGGATATTTGACTCCAGGCTGTGTTGATGGCATCTGTTAATGCCTATATGTCTTCGTATTGTCTCCCAGATTCATATACTTTTTTTTGTCATCCATCCCCACACATTCTCAATTATATTGAGATCCGGAGAATATGGGGGCCATTTCATAAGATCCACGTTTTGCTGCCGAATCCAAGCTTTGACCACTCGTGCTGTGTGGATTGGGGCATTATCCTGTTGGAAAGTCCACGATAATGGTCCAAAGATATTAATTGCTTCAGGAAAAGCTCTCTCGAGCAAGCCTTTGTAATGCGTTGCGTTCATTTTGGAAGACACAATCTGCAGCTCGCATGTCCCATAGAATGTTATAGCACCTCATACCATTACACCTTTCTCACGGCTATGGTGACGAGACAAAAAGTGTTCTTCTTTTCGCATATCATGAAAGTAATATGAAAAACCATCGGGTCTATCCAAGTTAAAGCGCTTTTTGTCCGAAAACACAACAGTATGCCGTTCCTTCTGCCAAGTCATATGATAACGTGCAAAGACGAGGCGAGCATCCTTTCGTTGGTTATTTAATGGAGGTTTTTTTTTTAGTTTCAATCTCTTCAGATGATCAGCTCGTCGTATAGCTCTCCGTACTGTATCCACACTTGCATTTAAATGTAATTTTGAATGAATTTTCGAAGCCGCACAATGTGAGTTTGACGGTTCTCGAACATTTCGGCGCTCTGCCGTAGCTGAAAGGACTTTTTTGGTGCGTCCTTTCATGTTATTCCCGTAATTTGTAGGGTTTTTAAGGAAATTGCAAATAACATTTTTGCTTTTCCCAATTTTTTCAGCAATTTGTCTATATGTTAGATTACATTCATTATACGCAATTATTTTGCCTTTTTCAGCAGGAGTTAGAGCTTTGCCGCGACCCATTACGTTTTATTTATATTTAAAATGTGTTTTAGTTTGCAAATAATAAACTTTATCGCATGGAATTTTGCTCAGAGCGAAGAAATCACGTCTGTCCCTATTCAAGTGCATGCAAAAAAGTACAGCATTCTAGGAGTGGTCAAAGCAAAACCGAAAAAAAAATAATAACGGTAAATTGTCGCGACCTCTGACTCATTTCCATAGTTTGCCTATATTCTCTTCTTCAGAAAACAGCAAAGCACATGCCAATAGCTTTAGTAGATTAAGAGAAAAATGAAACGAAACATAAACAAATTCTTGTCCCTATTCAAGTGCATGGCAGTGTATATAAACACATGTTTTATTCAAATATTTTAATTGAAACGGGAGAAATCAGCGAAGTTCATTAAATGTTTTAGCGAAATCCAACCTCTTTTTCTTGTTTGCTTCGAAATTTAGGGGGTTTGCGTCGAGGTTCACGACCATGGTAACCAGCATCAAAAGGGTATTTCGGGCAGTTTTTAAATTAAATGATTTTCCTAGTTGCTCCCGCGTTTTTTCACTGAACTAACCTGCCGAAATTGTTGGGTCTTATGACACTGTCCATACAATAGATCGCTCCTCCGGATAAGAAAATGTTTTGGGTCATGCAAATCTCTTATATTTTACTAATTTTGCACTGTTTATAGTATTTGAAAAATTTGTCCTATTTCGCGTAAGGATTTTTGTTGTAGGTGTAGTTTAATTTTGAGTTTCCATACTTCTAGCTTCAAGGGTTATTTCTTTTCTAGGACCATTATAATCAGTCTACGACGAAATTAACCATATTACCGCGATGTGTTTATACTAGACTTCTGCATGGATGTATTCATTTGTAGCATGACAGTTATGTTATGTTATGTTATGAGTATGAGTACTTAAAATACTACTGTACAGTATTCTATAGGCCAGAGATTATGGCACAACATTTTTAGGGTACTCACTTCGAGTGAGTAAAGTTAATAGTTGCACTCTCGTTTTTTGTAACAAAGTTTATGTGTTGTTGCATATGTTTTTAATTGTCCCTTGTATGTTTGCCGTTATTTAGTACCAGAGACAGCGTAAGTACTGGTTAAAAGTATAAAATGTACCAGTCATGAATTTTCACACACTGTACAGTAAGTCAACTGCACACCAAAACACTGTACAGTATCGACTACTCTACACCAATTTTTCTGTACAACTATGGAATATTGCACATCAATTTTGCTGTACAACTATGGAATACTACCCCAGCACTCATACCCAAATATACTCTGGAGAAAAAAAGTGTGCCCACTTCTAGAATAGGTGATTCATTTGCCGTTTTGGATGCATTCATGCAGAAGTTTTAGTTTTTAGTTTTTAGCTAGTTTTTAACTGTTTTAGTCTTATTTTTTTGATTGGGGGGGGGGGAGGGGGTATATAAAACGAGATCTTTTTGGATTGACGTTTTAAAAATAATGGTAAAAAAATTATTATTGCATTTCATAAGAAGTTTTCCTTGAAAAAGCAAGGTGTGCCAATACTTTTTTGACTCACTGTATATTAAATCAATGTAGGCAAATACCATGGTGTGCCAAAATTTTTTTGACTCACTGTATGCATCTACAAATTTTTTAAATCTTACAAACATATACATAAATGAATAGTATTGATTATTTAATTTAAGCTATATTTTCTATTCAAAATTCATTTCATACACAATCTGCAATAATTTACCTTTCTTTTTTTTGCTAGGCCCTTTGGTATTCACAAGTGTTGTTACTTGTAATACCAACGGCTCCAATGTCTTCTCAACTGACATTGTCCGAATTTCCAAGTTTTTTGGGTCCCATTTTAACGCTATTTGACCGAAGTCTGTCAGAGTTCCCATTTTATAATTGTCTTCTATTAATTGGTGAATTCAAAATTAGATGAACAACGGACGACGCCTTGTAAATTCTTACTATTTGCGAGTGAATACACACATATGTACATGCAATCGTTAAAATAACAACGATAGTTTGTAGTTGCAAATCGAAACGGGCGAGATGGAACTGATTAAATAGCAGCAACTCCATTAAAAATATGCTTTTAGAATTATTTTATATGACATCGCTTATTATATTTATATTGCCATATTTTACATAAATATGACACATTTACATAAATGTGAAACCGGTTGCCACTGAAATATTCGGCATTAAACTTATATTTTAGCATATCCGCCGTAAAGAGAATCAACATATATTTTACAAGTAAACATCAGTTGATCTTGGATATTAAGTGTGACTAACATAGACACAATTGTATTCCAGAGGAGGAATCATTTTTTGGAACGCTCCGACAGCAAAGGCTATCCATTAGTTTAAAATTGAATAATGTAAACATCTTAAATAACCTATACACACATAAGATTAAACACGTGACATAATCTATCCTAGCAAGTTACTCTCAAGATGAAAATGTTTTTGGATCGGTTAAGCCAAACCAAAATAAACCAAAATACTATTTTATATAATATTGCCAAACGAATTACAGCAATTATGACTCAAAGCAATATCTTTCCATACCATGAATTTGGCTTTCGAGGAGAACACGGCACTGTAGAACAACTTCACAAATTGGTAATCATATATTGCCTTCGAAGACCTGGTGCAAGACATGTAGCAAGCTTACGATAAGGTGTGGCATGATGGCCCCTTGTCCAAAATTAAAAACCTCCTACCTGTTCCATACTGTGGATTTTCTCTACTAAAATGTCCGGTTATAGTTGAAAAGTATTTTTTTCTAAAATATTATAAAGTTTACTATAATAAACAAGTAAAAACGATTAAAGTCGAGTGTCTCGACTATAAATACCCGGTTCTCAGTTTCACCTGGTTTTTTACACATGATACCATTGAAATTTTGGAAGCAACAATTTTTCGTAATTTATGTTTCTAGGTGTGTGTTTGTATAAGTGTTTCTATGGAGAAACTTGTAATTTTTTCATTCAACGCACCTAATTTTTGTCATTTTCGCAAAGAAAAGTGGGCGTAACCGGCTGATTTTCGCAACACAGATAGATAATGGTCCTACCAATGTACTATACAAAATTAGTGCCTATAGAGCTATAATTGTGGATGTCACAGAATGTTGCTCCCTGCGGAGGGAGGTAGCCGATATTTAAAATACATTTGTGCTGAACTGGTATCCCTAGAATTAGAATGTGCAATTAGTTTTTCTCTGTTGTAGTTTCCAAAATCTAGGCGTTCATACGGACAGACGCACGGACAGACGGACATGGCTAGATGGACTCGGCTGTTGATGCTGATCAAGAATATATACTTTATAGTTACATATTTGACATTCGCACGAATTCATTATACCCTTATCCTTTTTTAAAATAGACGGGTATAAAAATAAATATTAACTATAGGTAAGCATCAAGAGAACTATTTATGTTAAAAAACTGCAGAAGCCACATATGGCTGTATATGCAGTTTTGCGTGCATGATATATGACAAAAAGTATTTAGATATCGACTCTCTTACGGCAGTTGATGTGTAGAATTACCATATGAGTGGCATTGACTTGCTAGATTCTTTATTGGGCTTTTTAGAATGTAACTGCGTTCAAGAAAATGGTATACAAAATTTTTTGTTCACATAATGGATTTGTGAGTGCTTAATTTTAATAGCTCATGTGCAAGGCAGGAAAAATGTCATCTCCCACGACAAGCAGGAAAAATACTATTGTTCTTTCCGATCATACACTTTCCGTAAATGCATAGAAAGCCATATATGGTTTGGAATTACACTAGACAAGCGCCTTACCTTTGGGCCACATTTAAAAGCCACAGTTAAGAAATGTAACATAAGGATCCAGCAACTTCGATGGCTTGTACAAAGACGAAGCAAAAGGCAGTGTATGCGCATTGCATCCTGCCATCTGGCTTTATGGTATTCAGATCTGGGCGATCGCAGCCAAATCCAAATATAAACAGATTAAGGTGTCGAATCGGCTTTCATAATTTCATTTAAAATACGAGGCGCTTTCGTAAAGTAAATTTGACTGTGGCAATGGTTTCGTCAGAAACTGACGGCCACCCAGCGCGCTGCTTATCGTGGACGCAGGTTCGACCGTTTTTAAAGTCACCATTCCTGAACTTAAGCAGTCTTCTCCGTACATTGCACAATGTTCGGAGTAAATATCCTTGGCAAACATTTGCTTTTCAGCCAAAAATTGATTGACAGTCCGCAATTCGCAGCTGGCGGGAGAGCTCCATGACAGTAGGATACAAAAATTATTGCCCCGGATTCAAAAGTGTATGGATCGAAAGGAAATTATGTAGAAAAATAGAAAAAAGTCTAAGCTTTTCAAAAATGTATAATACTCGTATATTGATACGAGTATTAAACATTTTTTGTATGCGAAAAAGGCTTACGAATGGGCAGTGTTCGTGCGAAGGCTGGCGGGGGCGGTAGCCGGAGCGGAGCTGTCTGAAGCCGGGGCGGTGTAGCTGGGGTTCCGTCCTGTCCCACGGTGCGAGTTGCTCCAGCGGCGATCCTCTCTGTTGGCGCTTGGAGTAGCTCCCTCGGAGGCTGCTGAGAGCGATGACGGAGAGGGCGTTGCGGGGTAGTTGCCGTGGAGTACGGGGTAGCAATCCGATGCTTGTTTTTTCCTTCTTCTTCTCTGTTGTCGCTTCTACTCGGATGTCGCTTCTACTCGGATAAGAAGCTGAATGCTGACCAGCCGATTGCCCCTGGGAGAGCGCAGGGAAACGGTAGACGGCCGATGGAACCGGGTGTCGGCCAGTCGGACGCCCTGGAAGCGGGCCCGAGGGGTTGGATGCCTCGCAGGAGTAGGAGGCCGCCGGGATCCTTGTCCCCGTGTGGGAAGCGGCTCCTCGCACAGGTGTAGCAACGTGTGGTGCTCTTCGCCGCAGACCCTGCAGCGGTCCCCGCTCTGGCACGTGTCCGCGGAATGCTCATGCGCCAAGCAGTTCGGGCAGTAGTTATTGTCGAGCGCCGCCCGGAGTTGTTTCTGCGCGCTGAGCTGCAGGAACTGCCCGCACTTCCGGAGAGGATAGATGTCCCGACAGACTCGGCATCGGTAGGGCTTCGTACCTCGAGCACATATGTCGGCTGCGGCGCGGTTGTTGCTGGCCGCCCGGTTGTCGTCGACAGCCTGGGGGTTCCTGGAGGGACGGCCATTGCGCGCTCTTGGGACCCTGGGAGAAAAATTGAGTTACCTCGGTTCGGATTTAATAGTAAATTATATTCGGTCTTGTTGACCGTGGCACTCGTCGCGAATGCGGAAACAACGGTCTCCCTCACGGGCCCTGAAAGGACCCATCCGAAGACCGTCTCTTGGCCCAATAGGGAGCCACAGATATGACGACGAGACCCTTCCAACAAAATGGAAGGATATAGGTCCGCTCCGATCAGGATGTCGATCGGAGCGCCTTGATGGAAGGAGGGATCGGCCAGCTGAATATCTGGCAGCGATTCCACTATCTCAGGGGGCACCGGACGGGATGGGAGTTCGGCCGCCAGTTGCGGGACCACGAAGGCTGACGTTTCGATATGTAGGCGGGGCTGTAGTGGAGACCCTAACCAGAAATGGCAGAGCTTCTCGGGTCTGGCGGAAACTGCCTTGTTCAACCCTGCCACTCGCGCTTGGACGGTCTGGAAGGGTGGCCTTACAAGGTCCTGAGTCGATCAGGCTCTAGCCTTGAAGGTGCCCCCCATGTGATGGATCTCGACTAACGCCGTACCCAGGAGAACACCGTGGGTGTTCGTCGCCAGGTAGTTATGCACAGCAGTAGGAGAAGTGGACTGTATATTTTCAGTCTCGCCACCTAAGGCGGTTTGCTTGGCGGACCCGGGAGGGGTACCCTGATGGAGCAGGGTGTGATGGCGTCCTCTGCATGTAAAGCAGTTATGGAGGCTGGTGCAGTTCTGGACTTGGTGTTGCCACGCAAAACAATTTAAACACAACTTGTGTTGTCGGATGAGCTGCAAGCGCTCAGGAACCGAAATCTTCTGGAATTTCCGACATAGTCGGAGCGGATGCGTCTCATTGGGACAGAGCTGGCACCTTTGAGCCGTGAATTCAACCTTGGATTCGAAGGAGTGAATATTCTGGAAAGTCGGCGTAGGTTGAGCCGCTACTGAGACGGACTGCTTAGGTTGAGTCGCCACCGAGGCCCCCGGGTTAAGACCCTCAATCGCTACTAACGTGCGGTGGCGTTCAAGAAGGAACGTGTCCAGTTCCGCCCATGAAGCAATCTCCGTCTTGTTCTGTAGAGATTGTTCCCATAGGGATAAGGTGAGTCTTGGTAACCTAGAGGATACTAAGAGGCAGTCCCAGCTATCCGTGTTGATCTGGGAGAATCTCAACGCCGTTAAGCACCCATGGACGGTACTGTGTAACTTTTGAATTGAGTCGCTAGATTCGTGGGCGATCGGCTTCAAGCCGAAAAGCTGTTTGAGTTGGCCGTTGACCAACAATCGCCGATTTTCGAATCGAAGCGTCAGTTCGGCCCAAGCGGCTTGAAAGCCGTCGTTGGTGAGAGGAAATCGCGAGACAATGTCGTGCGCCTCACCCGTAGTCTTGGCGTTGAGATGGAATAGCTTTTCCACCTCAGTTAGCCGCGGATTGTTGCGGTAGATTGCCGTGAAGAGATCACGGAACGTGGGCCACTGGGTATAGTTCCCCTGGAAGGCCTCAGTGTCGCACGGAGGCAGCCTACAACCCCCAGAAATCATCGCTGGGGTTGGCTGGTGTGCGGGAGGAGATGCGGCTTCAATAAGTTCGTCGAGCTCCGCAGAGCAGCGTTCAAACACTGAGTAGCAGTACTCGTATTTAGCTTGTACCGTCGCCATAGCTCCGGTGTCCCCCTCCTGGGCGACCACGTCGGAACACGATTCGAATTCCTGCTCTACCTTATCCCAAAGCGACCTCATTTGGTTCAGCCGCACCCGACAGGTCGGCTTCGAGGCGGCGGCGGCACTCGGAGTATTAATCCGGGCCTCGAACTGGCTCAGGCGGTCTGTGACCGCGATGAACTTCAGCAGGGCTGTGTCTACCTGGGATTGGGACATTTTTGCACCGGATCGGGTCTGGGCCTTCGGAACAGAAATGCTCGGTAGAGCGGCTTTAGAGAGCGGAGCTCGTGGAGACGCGGAGCGGTGAGGCGCTGGCTTCGCTTCGGACTTGCCCTTCGGGGTTGCCAGGGCGGATTCGCTCTTTGTGCGTGGTCGAGGGGACGGACTCGGGACCGGGACGGTCAAGCGGGCCTTTTTTGTGGCACTCGTTGACATAACGCGTGGCCGCGAGGACGGAGTCTCAGCGGGCGGATAGAGTCGATTGATTCTTCTGGTTGAAGCCTTGGTTGTACCCAGGGATCATCCGATTAATGGGCAACCGGATGCCGAGATTGCGTACAGCGTGTCTTGTGCCGAAATTGTACCCGGGGATCATTCGACTAATGGGTAACCGAATGCCGAGCTTGCTTGTACGCAGCTTGTACTGTGTTTAATTTCTCCTCGGGGATCATTCGATTAATCGGAAACCGAATGCCGAGATTCGCTTGTGGCTGTGGGCCGAGTTGGCTAGACTCGCTTTTGCACAGGATAGTGGGCCAACTGAGCGCACACGGGAGACACACAACGGACGAATTTTTCTCCTCGGGGGTCATTCGATTAATCGGTAACCGAATGCCGAGATTTTTGTTGTGTGTCTGCGCGGCCGAGTTGCTTATACGCACTTTTTCACGGAACAGTGGGGTCGACCGGGCGCAAATGGGAGTAAAAACAACTGACGAATTCCTGCTCGGAGCCAACAATTGTGGATAGGGGTCCGGCTGTGGCGGGGACGGAAGATTGTTGGGAGCCTATAATTCGTCAGTCGGACATGCGTCGACGCTGCATCTACCGATCACTGTGTGCCGGCGTATAAGCACTCGCGAAATCAAACACACCCACAAGCGCGGCTGGGGCAGGCGGACCACACTATTTGCCACTGCTTCGTACTTATCATGAATTATTATGATAATCCGGCTCGAAGGACCAAATGTTCGTGCGAAGGCTGGCGGGGGCGGTAGCCGGAGCGGAGCTGTCTGAAGCCGGGGCGGTGTAGCTGGGGTTCCGTCCTGTCCCACGGTGCGAGTTGCTCCAGCGGCGATCCTCTCTGTTGGCGCTTGGAGTGGCTCCCTCGGAGGCTGCTGAGAGCGATGACGGAGAGGGCGTTGCGGGGTAGTTGCCGTGGAGTGCGGGGTAGCAATCCGATGCTTGTTCTTTCCTTCTTCTTCTCTGCTGTCGCTTCTACTCGGATGTCGCTTCTTCTCGGATAAGAAGCAGAATGCTGACCAGCCGATTGCCCCTGGGAGAGCGCTATTTTTTTGCCCTTGCCAGGTCGGAAAACAATCGGTCAGAGCGGCTGTTAAGCCGAACTTAACAGTCCCGCTTAACAGCACGGGGGGGAGCGCTGGAGCACCGATAGGCGTCAGCTGGTGTTAACAGGGAGTAAGGAATAAGACAGACTGTGCCAGAGTGGCTGAGTTGATAATTTCGACTCGGCTTAAGAGCTAATCCTCAATGGTTTGGAGTTTCAAATCCCTTTGTTACTCTTTAGGATGCGCTCTTTAATTGGTTGCGTTATATCGGGAGCTATTGCATAAGCCGAAGTTTCTGTTTACAATTTGTGAGGCGTAGTGGTTCTTTCAGCCGAAGCTAGGCTCAAGACGTCGAATTTCTTAGGCATGAAATTTAGCTGTGGCCTGATTGGTCGTTTGAATCTGAGGGGTTCAGTTTGTTTAGATAATTATTTCGAACCTTGGACTTAACGGAAGTTTATACTCAAGGGATTGGGATAGATGGATAATGAAAATTATGGATTATTCGAATAGTGGAAATTTTCATTAGGATATTTTTGCGGTCAGCTATAAACTCTTTCGGGTATTCGTTCATATGATTATCAAGAACTTAATAATTACGAATTGTGAAATACATAATTTGTAGTACAAATTTTGTACTTAGGTATAGGTTACACTTATTGGAAGGTATGGGTGACTATATACGTATATATATGTATTCCTCATAATTGTGTTGAGGTAAGTGTTCGGGCGAAGGCTGGCGGGGGCGGTAGCCTTAGCAGAGCAGTCTGAAGCCGGGGCGGTGTAGCTGGGGTTCCGTCCTGTCCCACGGTGCGAGTTGCTCCAGCGGCGATCCTCTCTGTTGGCGCTTGGAGTGGCTCCCTCGGAGGCTGCTGAGAGCGATGACGGAGAGGGCGTTGCGGGGTAGTTGCCGTGGAGTACGGGGTAGCAATCCGATGCTTGTTCTTTCCTTCTTCTTCTCTGTTGTCGCTTCTACTCGGATAAGAAGCAGAATGCTGCCAAGCCGATTGCCCCTGGGAGCACGGTTGCCATTTTTGGTACAAATGTACCAAAACTGGTACATTTTTTATGCGTTGGTACATTGGATCACTTTTTTTCATTTTGGTACATTTTCAATATGCCTGGTCCAGTTTTGATGATCTAATATCCCAATGGAACCAACTCCGTCTGTCTTTAAATGAGGGAAAAGAAAAAGACATTTGTAAATTTTGGACAGACATTGGAAGTAAAAAAAACGGTCTTGACGAACCGCTGTTCAAAAGCTTGATAGAATTCATATATAACTTGATGTCGTTGCCACACAGCTCTGCTGCTGCAGAGAGAAAATTTTTTGAAATTTCTTTAATAAAAACTAAATTACGAAATAAATTAGAATTTAAGACACTAAATAATATTATGTATTGTAAAGAATTGATTAATTGTAAAGACCTTCACCATGTTTGGTCTCCAAAAGACTGTTCATTTTTAAAAATAATTTAACTATAATTTGAACTAAAAAATGAAACGTGAAATAGTAAAAGATCATTTTAAAAAAACGTTAAGAAATTTTAGTTTTAAAAAATACCGAGAAAAATTTGTGGTACATTTTTGCTCAAATTGGTACATTTTTTCAAATTTTGGTACAACAAATTTTTTTGGAATGGCAACCGTGCCTGGGAGAGCGCTATTTTTAGCCCTTGCCAGGTCGGAAAACAATCGGTCAGAGCGGCTGTTAAGCCGAACTTAACAGTCCCGCTTAACAGCACGGGGGGGAGCGCTGGAGCACCGATAGGCGTCAGCTGGTGTGAACAGTCAGGTTTATTTTATATATTTCCTACCCTGTGTTGTTAAAGTACTACATATGTACATATTCTACACTTGATAAAATAAAAAAAAAAATAAAGATTTTATTAACTTTTACGCGCAAGATACATTGGATAAATAACAATAAAATACATGCATTGAATTAATATGATATTCATTAGATTATTTTTGAGAACATAGACTTTTATTTATCAGTCGACAAAATTTTAAAAGATATATGAAACATATGAAACAAACTAGAAGTACATATTTCTTTACGAGTTTTTTTTTATTATGTAAGTTTACAACATGTAACTACAACATAAGGATTACCAAATGTGGCAGTGTAAACAGCTTGTATGTTTAGACGTTTAATAACTAAAAATTGGTTGTGTTGTCATATTAGCAACGAACGTTATTTGTCACGGTCGTCCTTATACACATACCAACTTGTTAACTGCTATAATGGGTTTCAACGTGTTGGATTGGCAAAGAGTTAATCTATTTGACATAACAGCCTTACCTGCCTTAAAATGTCCCAGTACATCAGACATTTCGTGTCATTGTTGTAGTTTAACCAAGTGGAAAAGCGAAGAGAACAAGATAACATTGGTATTTTGCGACAAGAGCGGAGTTCTAATAGTTTTTAATGGTTTTGAACTTGTTGCCTTCAGGGGCCAGGCAAGACAAGGCAGTGTCAGCCTTTGTGCCTTAACTTCATCAAATCTCCTTGCAACAGCCACACAGGACAAAAACTTTAGACTTCATATTGACCTGTATGATTTACAGAAGCTGACAAAGAAACATGGGGCTCCTGTTGTTGCCTCCGTGTCCATTGATGCTGTCAGTGCTGCCAGCTGCCTCAGCGCAGAAATAATCGAAGAAAACACCCTTGCTTTGGGCGTAGGATTCGAGAATGGCGAGATCCGACTGTGTCATGGAAAAGTTAACCGATTTGTGCATGCAAACATTCGACGGCATGCAGTCAGCTGTCAACCCATAACTGGAGTATACTTTGACTTTAACACACACCGACCCGACGCGCAGCAGCAAAGTAGCTACGTGTATGTGACATGCTCCCACTCAGTATATTGTTTTTTGATGAAGGAGAAAGGCCTTATAGAGCAAGCCTTTACAAGTAACAATGAAAAAGGCGAGACAAACGACTTCTGCACAATGCGTAAAACCGAAGAAGGAAGATTCGGGGAATCAATGCTTGTTGTGGCTCGCGAGGATGCCGTTTATAGCTACATACGGGATGGCAGGGGACCTTGCATTGCCATTGAAGGGAAGAAAAAGCATCTTGTGTGGGTAGGACCGTACCTTATAGTTGTTGTTGGATCGCGGGTGTCGCAACATCTTAAGCAGGACACATCAACGTTGACAATTTTGGATACAGAAAACAAAATTATTGTCTTTCACAAGCAAATGCAGAATGTGTTTTGTGTCATCGGCGAAAATGATTTGTTCTACATTATAACCAATACAGAGATACCGAATACGTACAATGTATTTCTTTTAAACCATCGTAGTCTAAGTAGTAGAGTCCGTGTTCTGATAGAGAAGAAAATGTATGAAATTGCATTAAGGTCGTTGGACTTGGACGGCTACGCAGCCTCTCCTGATGCTGCGAACGTACACTTGCAATATGGACATTATTTGCTCCTTAAAGGCGACGTAGAAAGAGCTGTTAAAGAGTATATCAAAACAATTGGATTCGTGAAACCGTATTTGGTTATTTCCAAACTTCTTTGCTCACGCTACAATACACACCTTGAAGAGTTCCTAGTTGCCCTTGCAAAATGTAATGAGTCTCCAAAACACTGTCAGCAACTTTTGGAATCCTGTCGTAATCAAAAGCACTTGAACATGGCGGAAAATTCAAATTTAGTTCGTGGATCTCTGCTTCGCACACGCTCTCCAGGTTTAGAGGAGATTTCCAATTTATCACAAGATTATTTTAATTCGACACAGCGAAGTGAAGGCGATAATTTAAAAAATGATGCAATATTAAATATGTTCCTCGAATACGGCTCAGAAAAACTTTTAATAGAACCAAATATTTATATAAATTGTATATCTGGGAATATTGGCCAAGATCTAAAAAATGTCATGTGTTTTCTTTCTATTTTATCGCAACATGACAAGTATTGTGCTGATCTGTTGACTGAAATGGTAAACAAGTTTCCCATGTGTGATAAACAATTATATTATTATTTACTTCTCATTAACCTAGATCTGTGGCATTCTAAGAAAACTGAAACAGACGTTGTTTTAGATATTTTAACAAATACTCAAATGCCTTTGGATAAAAGTTTGACTATCTGTAAGCTGTACAATTTTTTAAATGGAATTAAACAAATTCAAACCAATCAGCGGTGCGCCCACAATACCAACAATGAAATCGTTAATAAAGGTTTTAAAGACTTTATAGACCGCAATTCGAAGTTATCTAGTCATTTTAATAAAAGATCTTTTTTGATTATGCTAAAAAGTGCTTGTACCGATGGATTAATGACGATTGATATAAAGCCTATTTTTATGGAAAAAAGGGTTTGCAATTTTGTGGACCCTGCAAAGCACCATTCTATAATCAAATTATTTAATGAAAAAATAATGACATCAAGACGTAGACTTTCTTTATTTAATAACAATCCAATTGAATTTCGAAATGATACCTGTGATATCTGTCATATTAACTTAAACCAACAATCAATATATTTCTTTTGTCAACATTCCTTTCATAAGCATTGTTTGATTTACAGCAGTTCAAAAAATAAGGGCAAGTATACATGTGTTTTATGCATTGGAAAAAATAGAAATTTTTCTGAAATTGATGGAAATAATGCTCATTCCGATTCTGTAGATATAATAAATATTATTACAAAATTAATTGCCCTTGGAATTAAAAATGGGAAATTGGAAAGAATATTTGGAAAATCAACTCAAGTATATACAGATCATATTGCTAGTCCTAATACAACTGTATCCAAAATTCTTCTTGATTCTAACTATAATCTTACTTGATGGAGAGAAAATTTGTTCCTTAGAACTTTCAAATGTAATTTATACTGTAATCTATAATAAACTTTAAAAAACTACCAACTTAGTTCTGCTGGAGAATTCTTGTATTTCTTTCTTATTTTCTGAAGATTCATGTTACGGAGTTAATAGAGACATGTTGCGAACGTCAAAATCTCATTTTTAATAATACCGAATTGCAGTACGATACTGATATTTAGCATCATGTTGTGTATGGTCAAAAAAGTGTAACATGGAACAGTGTTCCATGGCACAAATGTTGGTACAACGTGAACATGCGATATTATATAAGTTATTAAAGTTCGTTGGTTAATATTTTATTTATCTTTATTTATCCTAAACCTGTTAAGGTTAAGGATCTGATAAAGTGTTACAGTAATTTCTTTATAAGGTATTACAATAATTTCTTTAGCACAGCTATGGCTGTGGAGTACTGATTAAGACTAACTTATCTCTGATCCGGCTATGGTTTATAAAGTGTTTCCTGATGGCAGCGCAGTCGCCACAGTGCAGGGTCAGCAAGCAGTATCCGGTGGCGATCACTCGTTGCGCAAGTGCTCCGGCCGGACTCCGTGGGATTGCACCCGGTGTGCGTAGTAGGCAGATTCTAGGCTGCTCGTGTTGGCTACCGGATACGGCTTGCAACTCGGCAGTTTCGGGTTGTGGGAACTGAGTGTGTTAACTTCGTTGCGCAAGTGCTCTGGTCGGACTCCGTGGGATTGCACCCGGTGTGCGGAGTCGGCAGATTCTAGGCTGTGCGTGTTGGCTACTGGATACGGCTTGCAACTCGGCAATTTCGGGTTGTGGGAACTGAGTGTGTTAACTTCATTGCGCAAGTGCTTTGGCCGGACTCCGTGGGATTGCACCCGGTGTGCGGAGTCGACAGATTCTAGGCTGCGCGTGTTGGCTACCGGATACGGCTTGCAACTCGGCAGTTTCCCTTTAAGTGGTCGCCGTCCCGGTGACCCGATAATTCCTCCTTAGTTCCGGGGTTGACGTGGGCTCTGTTCCTTAGGTGGTGGTAGCTGAGCCAGATGGTGGAGCACAGTAGGAGAAAGCCAAGTAGGGCGAGGGAGTAGCTTCGGAAAGAGCTAAAAGAGAGTTCTTCTTTAAGGGTCCCAATGTGATAGAGGTTGCTTAGACTCAGCTCGTGCAGAAACGGGAGACTTAGTCGCCTTTGGTGGGTAGTGATCATGGCAGACACAGCGGGCTTTTTCATCGAGTCTCCCAGCTGGTTTACGAACCAAGTTCCGTTAAGTCTTATTCTGTCGGAATAGGTTACCAGGTAAGTTCCGGATTTTTTTTGGTCCGTCCTTGGTTGTCGGTCACGGTCATATTGGCCTCATTTACTATGAGTGTTCCGTGGTCTATCACCGTTATCGGGTCCAAGTGGCCTGGTAGCGTGGAACAATGCGCAGTAGCTCCGGAGACTAAATGTTGTGCGCAAGTGTTGTTTTGAAGTTCCCTGCAGAAGGTGGCGCCGACTGTCGTCCTGCAATTCCCTATGTTAAGGTTTCGTCCCGAGCACTTGGCGACCAGGTTTCCGTCCTCGAAGTCCAAGATCTTGTTGTGGTGCTGGACCGGATAGACTGTTATCTTCTTACAGACAAACTCTAATATTTCTATTAAACTAATCTTAGTAGGCTGTTTGTCCTTAAATTCGCCAATGTCGTAGCTATCCAGTATTGCCGGGTTTACAATATTTAATTTTGATTTCGTATTTCTTATTTTCAATTGTTGCTGTTGTCGCCGCCGCTACTGTTGCCGTCGTTGTTGCAGCCGTCGTCGTTGCTAGTGCTGATGCCGCTGTTGTTGTTCTTCTTCGGTGGGGTGTTCGTTTTTGTGGGTCTTTTTTTTTCCTTTGGCGTATTTCCTTTGCCAATCGGTGCACTTTTGTACGAATAATATAATTGTTTTTCTCGAATGAGTTTTTTACTTAAACTCGCGTGAGTTTTTTTCTTTGGCGCTGCACTTTTGTACGAATAATATAATTGTTTCTTCCGAATGTGTTTTTTATTTCAACTCGCGTGGGTCTCTTTTTGATCGTGTTGGGCGTCAGTTATTAAAGTTGGATGGTTAATATTTTATTTATCTTTATTTATCCTAAACCTGTTAAGGTTAAGGATCTGATAAAGTGTTACAATAATTTCTTTATAAAGTATTACAGTAATTTCTTTAGCACAGCTATGGCTGTGGAGTACTGATTAAGACTAACTTATCTCTGATCCGGCTATGGTTTATAAAGTGTTTCCTGATGGCAGCGCAGTCGCTACAGTGCAGGGTCAGCAAGCAGTATCCGGTGGCGATCACTCGTTGCGCAAGTGCTCCGGCCGGACTCCGTGGGATTGCATCCGGTGTGCGTAGTCGGCAGATTCTAATCTGCGCGTGTTGGCTACCGGATACGGCTTGCAACTCGGCAATTTCGGGTTGTGGGACCTGAGTGTGTTAACTTCGTTGCGCAAGTGCTCTGGTCGGACTCCGTGGGATTGCACCCGGTGTGCGGAGTCGGCAGATTCTAGGCTGCGCGTGTTGGCTACCGGATTCGGCTTGCAACTCGGCAGTTTCGGGTTGCGGGAACTGAATGTGTTAACTTATACAAGATTGTTCACAATGACAATGGAAAATGTGTCCGGAAATCGGGACCAGCACATATACTAATAATATATGTAAATTTGGTAGTTGCAGCTTGAAAGTAGTAGACGAAAGAAATATTCGGATTTGGCTTAGAGTAAATTATAGGTGCAACACATTTTCACCACTAACGCTGGCAGAGATGGTCGTAAAAGGCACCAATATACTATAATTAAAAGTCTTTAGTAATAAAACTGTGGATGCGGTGGGATGTAGGAGATTTAAAGAAAAAATGCCGAGCTGGTATCCCCCGAATCAGAATATGCAATTATATATTGTTTATCTATCATAATCTGTAAAATGTTCATGCAGACAAGTACGCGATCGCGTGGATGCGAAGGGGAGTCACAGCGTGTTTTTTTTTTGGAAATGATTGATATTGGCTATACCATATCCAAATTTGGTTGTATATTCGGATTTTGTGGATGCAAAGAAGTGGCCAAATCACAATTTTCCCAATTGCTGATTTTGGCAACAAAAATATGTGTTCTATTAATATCATATCTGAATTCTGTTTTTCTAAAATAAAAAACCGCGAAATTTTGCGGCGTGTCGGTTTAATTTGTATATATCCGAAATTTGGGAGTTCTAGCTAAGAGATATTTGGGAGCTTAACTTCATTGTTAATTGTCACAATATAAATGTGGTCATCCTCTGTGACACCAAGCTTGTTCGAGGTGTTGCCCCTAAAGTGCACGGATTCTGCTCCTACCCAATTGGTGAACTGAGGTGTTGCACTTTTAATAAAAAAATAACATCACGCATTTTCCCCAGGGCGAAATTAACACCCCCAATGTTAGTGGTCTCAGTCCGAACCACTCTTGGGGATATTGATCTTGGTGCCATATACTGTCTCCGCTCTGATCGACCTGAGCGCCGATGATATCGTGGACATACACAGCCTGGTTGGTGGTCGCTTTCTTAATGTGGCGATTGGAATGCTAAACACTGGATTTGGGGAGATCACACGTGCAATCGAAAAGGCCAACAGCTTGACAACTTTATCTCGGCTCACTCGCTTTTCGACTAGAGCAGGCGTAAGCGCCTTTTGCCTTGAGTTCGTTTTGTACAGTGGTCTCCCTGACCAACTGTTAAGCTTATGTGACAGTTGAGACCTGTGCTCTGAATCGAATTTTGCTGTTATCCAAAAACATTTGAAAAAACGCTTACGTTTAATTTGGAACTTACATCAGTGCAGGACGTAGACGACACACTGGAGATCCTTGAGAGAAAAGTACACGACGCCGCCCTTGCAAACCAGATCCACGCGCCCAGAGAGCTTTTACTTTGGACCCGGGCACAAGAGACCTGCGGAGGTTGCACCCTAGATTCATGGCGACACAGCACACACTCGATGCCTACAAAAGAGCTGCTGCTAAACTTAAAGAAACACTTCGTCGGCAAAAATCAGAGTTCTTTAACTCTATGGTGGAAGGATTTGATAGCACTGCTGAAGCTAGGTACTCTTTGTGGTCACTAAGGCTGCCACTGGAACACTGGCGAAATCATAATCAGAACAGGCAAGTTTCTTTGAAGAACACCTTGAAACAAGGTTTACACCCTTCTTTCTTGCAGCTGAGTTTAAAGTGGATAGCATAATGCAAGAACTCGACGCGCCACTGCAAATGGACCTGCCCATCAAAGCTCTTCGGCCTGATAAAGTTGTCAACGTCATAATCCAACTGCTGCGTAACAAATCTCCTGGTCACGACGGCATATGCAACAACACCTTAAAGGCCTTGCCAATTCGGGATATCCTTTTTTCTTCCCGAAGAAGTGGAAGCTAGCTATAAACACCATGATCCTGGCAAGCCTGAGGATCAACTGAGCGCATATTGACCAATTAGTCTCCTATCTTCCTTATCAAAGGTATGGGAACGACTATTCTCGTACTGTCAGGGTTCCAACAAGCAATACCCGAACCCCAGTTCGGCTTCCGTCCAGGGCACGGCACCATCGAATAGGCCCATAATGTGGTGAACCACATCCTAAAAGCTTTCGACGAGAAGAATTTCTGCAATGGGGTCTTCCTCAATGTCCAAAAAGCTGCTACCTTCGCCATTTTTCCTCAAAGATGCTCTATAGGAAAGGGAAGCATTCTGGGTCGGATATTATACAGCCTATTTTCATCAGATCTCCATTACCGACACAGCTGACGGCTTGTATTTGCAGTCAATAGAGGAATGGACCAGGAATGGGATCGTTCAACTGAACTCTGCCAAGTGTGTGAACGTTTGCTTCACCCTGCGCCGAAAGACTTCACCTCGCATCTGGCTGAACGGCTCGCCACTCGAACATTCAAACAGGACGACGTATTTAGGGTTTACGTTAGACAAAAGATTAACGTTTGCGCAAAATTCTCGTGAAGTGGTTACCCGCTATCGCCTGAGGATCCAGCAAATCACTGGCTGCTCAACAGAAGGAGTAGATTCAGAATATACAATTATTTTTTGGCTTTCTATTATAATCTTCCAGATCTACGCGTTAATACGGACAGACGCAAGAACATGGCTATATCGACTCGGCTCTTTATGCGGATCAAGAATATACATACATATATACTTTGTGGGTTCGCAGACTTCTGCTGTAACATTACCTTATGAAATAAAATTTTTAGAACCATCCCAAGCGTTTCTTTACATGGACAACTTAATAGTAGAGGCTGTTCCGAAAAGCATATTATTAAAAATTTTACCAATGTATGCCGAAAGAAACATCCTCAATCTAAATCCAGAATGTTCATTCTTCATGCACGAAGTCACATTTTTAGGTCGTAAAAGTACAAAGGTATTTTTCCTGATGACAAAAAATACAACTTAATAATTAACTAACAAGATAGCGTGATAAGGATCTGTTATGGCGAAAAACTTACCGTTGTTTCAAAAGGAAAACACGCGGGATATGTCTAATTTGAAATTCGGTAAGCGGTGTGCGTCAGTCGGTCAAGAGGCGGAAAGCGAAACTCCAAGTTAGAGCGCAGCTTATCTATTTTTAGCAAAAACAGCTCAGTTCAGTAACAAAGAACGGCCGAACGCGGAAGAGAGTAACAAAAATGGGATAATTAGAACGGCAATGGCCCTGACCAAAACAAAGCCGCGGAGGGCACTGAGAAAATCCACTAAACGGCAGCGTTGACTTTTCGTGTTGCGACGCTTGCAAATCCATAGACAGCGCAAACTCTATCGTCTTTAAAGACCTGCAACGGTGCTCCCGCCAACGACTGCCAAATGCGCTCATTGCCTCGCGTTCCAGCAAGGTACCAAAGGCATCGCGCCCAGTCCAATCACGCCTTATAGCGTACCCAACGATAGGCAAAACGGCAAGAAGCTATGCCGATATGGCGAAAGGAGGAGCCTGGCAGCCAAAACAGCAAGTGCCGACAGCAGCCCCAGAGATGACACAAGCTGACCAGATGGCAGCCTTTATGGAGAGAATGGACAACCTACTTAAAATAGGCTTGCTCCTAGCTATCTGGAAGGCAAACGGCCTAGTAAAAAACAGGCTAGAGGTGGAACATTCTCCAGAGGGAGGTTCTGCAGTCCTTGTAAAATTTAGCATTGACTACAACATTGTAAAACTCAAAGAACAATGGATACAGGGCGCCAAAATTGAAGTCTTCACCCGCATGGCTAAACTTACCATAGCCTCCGCCTATATCCCCCCAAACACTGAGTGACTGAGCGCCATGACCTCCTGCTTATTGATATGGGAGACAAATACAATCTGGCAGGTGCCAAGCTCAACCAACGCCAAGCACCTGTGGTGGGGCTCGAGAGTGTGTAACCTCAAAGGGTCGGCATTGTCTTCAGCGTAGGGCACTTAACTGCCATTCAACCGGAAAGACCACCTATTGGCCCACCGAACCCGAGGAACTGCCAGACCTACTTGACTTTGCCATATCACACGGATTCAACCCGGACACTGTCAGCAAATGCCGACCTCTTCTCGGATCACAGCGCAGTGGAGCCTTTTATTTCCTCCCCTGTGGAGGAAAAGGTCGCCAGCAAAAGGATGATTAGGAAACGCACCAATACAGCTATATCTCGTGACTGACCAACGCGCTAGAGGCTGCACAGAAAAATCTGTCCACGGTGACGGGGATTGATGACGCTGTCGAGAGGCTCACGCAGGAAATAAAAAACGCTGTCTTGGTTGCAACTGCTAGGGTACCGCGCAGCATCAGGCCACTGCAAAGGCATCTGTGGTCAGCGGATGTACGAAGGGTCTGGTTCTTAAGCAGAAACCCCAGTGATAAGACAGCCTTCAACAGAGCGTCGAAAAAGCTGAAGAAGCTGCTGCGGAAGCTGTGGTCGAGCCCGAAAACCCCCTACACAACCTGTGGAACCTAACGGACACATCAAGCGTCCGAAGAAGAGGGCAGCCGTCATCAGAAGACCGGATGGGGGTTGGTGCCGCTCCGACCGCCGCATTTGCTGCTCACCTAGAAGACGCTTTCATCCCATTCAAATCTTGTTCAGCAGAAACGGAGCGTATCTTGGCTCTTGAGGAGGTTTAGGAGGAGATCCTCTGCCTCAATATCAAAAAGTCGCCTGGCATCGACGGCATAGAGGCAATAGGCATCAAGCTCCTCCCTCCTGTTGGTATGCTGGTGGGGATCTTCAATGGGTGCCTTCAACTCGTACACTTCCAAACTGGGGGAAAGAAGGCAGAAGTATGTTAAACTTCATCCCCAAGCCTGGGAAACCTTAAACCAATCTCGCCTCATACCGGCCGATTAATATATCAAAAATACTTGTGAAATTATTTTTGCGAATATTGCTGCCAGTTTTGGACGAGGCTGGTTCGATTCCAAATCACCAGATTGGATTCAGACGCTCCCAATTTATCGCGGAACAATGCCACAGACTGGTCTAGAAAATCATAAAAACCAAATCGGTGTGCTGGGATAACATTTAAAGTTTCCAGCTTTGGTATTATGCGAGTTAACAAGCATTTTTCAAACAATTTAGAAAAGCCAGATAGAAGGTTTATTGGTCTATACGATGTCGGAATTGTGTTGTCTTTTCCAGGCCTCGGTATCATTATGATGATGGATTTCATCCACTTTTTTGGAAACTAGCCGAGATTACTGATCCCATTAAATAGTTTACACACGACATCTATTGCGCATTTTGGAAGTTCGATCAACATCTTTGGCGTTAGTAGGTCACCGCCGGGAGCCTTTTTTGGTTTTAGCCCTCGGTCGGCCGGAATGAAAGTGTAGTTGGCAGAGGGGTAGCTTTTGGCTGATTAGTGGCAGGACGAATGAATTCGAGGCAGGGTTTGGCTGGAAGACACTTTGGTGATGTGTAGCGAATGTTTCAGCTCTGTCTTCGTCGCTGCGAGCCCAGCATCCCGAAGAGTTTCTTATCGGTCGTTTCAATTGATTAGGGTGGGCCCTTCACAGATACTTTGTGGATACTTTGTGCTTGATGGCGAAAGATTCTGGATGTAACTCAGCTGTGCATTTTCTTCCTGTGGGTGAAAGGCCTGGTCGAGAGATCGGGTTGTGGTACTTCTTGTATTTAAGCCACTTCGGTTTTAGCGACGTCAGGCTGAAGGGGTGTTCGGTTATTTCTGGGCTTTGAAGGAGCGTTAGGAGCACTGGCGAGTGGTCTGATGATGATGATAAGTCCGAGACTACTTTAGCAAATAAGAGGCTATACACATACAGCCCGCAGTGTGCAGTATGACCTAGAGTGTCCATACTCTTGGAGTTAGTGCATTGCACTAGACCGTTGCGTTTATGTGGCTCTTCAACGATGCAAAAGATATTGCAGCTTGTAAATTGGGTGGACTTCGTTCTTCTTCAGCGACTTGCTTTCTGGCTGGAGCTCGACCTTAGGTTGTGGCTTTCTGTCTTTATTTCTGCAACCACAGCGACAACCACTGCAATTCAAAATACCGCAACGTCAACGACCACAGCAAGTAAAAAAACAAGTAGGAACGCTGTTTTACCCACCTCGAGATTTCTCGACAACGAGATACCATGTACCTTTTCTTTATGAACCATTTCTTTGTTTTTTTTTTTTCAAATAATTCACCAAATTTTCGTTTGTTGACATCCAAAAAGGTGCACACATGCACATACTACTGTATTAATACACGTGCAAACGAATTGAAGTCAAAGAAGAGACGGATGACGTCACCCCCGCGTGTGCGGCATGCCGTTGCCTAGGGAAGGGGTGGGTAAAACCTTAATTGGGCATATCTTCTATATTTATTGTCCGATCCGTACGTAATTTTGCACGTACATGTTTGACGATCAGTGGACCTATTGGATTTATGCCTCTAATTATGCCTCTAGCTTTTACCATTTCGAAGATATCGATTTTTTTGCAAATACGAGGGCGGAACGGGGCCTGTCTCGATCGGTGCTCTGCTTCAACACAGGAGCGCAGAAGCATCCACGCAGTGACCGGTCGTTGTGGGCAGCAACTTGCCGCAACAATCATCTCCTAATGACCGCGGGAACAATATCTGGAGCCAAGACCCGGCTACCAGATTTGAAGAGGAGGACCAGCAGCTACCGTCACTGATCGCGACCACCACCTGGTCTCGATCGGTGCTCTGCCTCAACACAAGAGCGCAGAAGCATCTACGCACTGACCGGTCGTTGTGGACAGCAACTTGCCGCAACGATCGCGTTAGAACCAGCATTCCCGTGAGCAGCACGTGCCATGGTGGAAACAGCATGCAGGAGCTGTGAAAGGGATAATTGCATGCAAACACGCTGCAGCAATATATCTCATATCCATATCTTATATACTTTATGGGGTCGGAGATGTCTCCTTCTGGCTGTTACATACATTTGCACAAAGTTAATATACCATTTGTACCTTAAGGTACATGGTATAAAGAACAACTTCTGAAAGTGCCAAAGCGGCCATCGTCACACAGACCGGAATGGATCGCTACATTCACATTAAGCGCAAGCTTAGCCCGCAGGGTAATCAATAAAACAAAAATTAAGCGCGTCCAGAAGATCGACGAAGAACCAGGCAGATCCAGTAGAAACAGATTTGCCCTACTGCAGGAGGTTGAGGAAAACCAACTAGCGCAAGACATCGCAAAAAAAGCACAGCCCCCTCCAATCTATATCAGGGAGAAAAGCTTCAAAGCCCTAGTCAACCAAATTGAGGCATTGATCGGTAACGGTGACAACTTTGATGTTTTCCCGCTTATCAAAGGGAACATTCATGAAACAAAGGTGCAAACTAAGACTGAGGAACACTTCCGAATCGTGTTCAATCATGTTGTGCGCTCACAAGCTTTTCCGTAGAATCATGGCGCGCAGTTCTCTTACACACACACACCTCCAAACACCAAATTACGAAAATTTGTTACGCCCAAAATTCCAATGGTATTAAAATGTGTCAAAAACCAGGTGAAAACCCGGGTATTTATAGTCGAGACACTCTACTATAATCGTTCTTACTTGTTACAGATTGCTGATGCTGCATTTGAGACCAGAAAATGGGTTTATAAAAATAACAAAATTCACCGACGCACAAACAATAACTATCTTTAAGGGTATAGGGAAAGTGCAAATTTCCACAACTGCAATAATCCATGTAATAGACCTAATTAAGATAGAAACCACGCTCAACAAATTACTCGATTACACTAATAATGATCTAAAAACGAATAACCTTATCATTTGATACTACCTACTTTTGGGAGCAACAAATTTTCGTAATTTATTTTTTATTTTGTGTATGTGTATGAGAAGTTTCTATGGAGAAACTTGTCATTTTTTCATTCAACGCACCTAATTTTTGTCATTTTCGCGATCAAAAGTGGGCGCAACCGGCAACACAGATGTACTATTTAAAATTAGTGCCTATAGAGCTAAAAGTGTCGGTATCACAGAATTTCGCGGTTTACGGGGCTGCGGAGGGAGGTAGCCGATTTTTAAAATAAACTTGAACAGGTATCCCTAGAATTAGACTGTGCAATTAGTTTTTCTCTATCTATTATAGTTTCCAAAAACCAAGCCTTCATAGGGACAGACTTTATAGGGTCGGAAAAGCTTCCTTGTCCCTGTTACATATTTGACATTCGCACGAATTCAATATACCCTTATTCTTTTTTAAAAGAACCGGGTATAAAAAGGGGCTATTTCGTTTTTATATTGCTTTTTTGAACTATTTTCCCAGATTCGGTTAGTATTGTTGTGCTCTTATCATCTTTAACTATTTCTTTAGCATATCTTGGTGAGTGTTTAGTTCCTAATCTTACACTTCGTTTGATGAAAAAAATTCTTGTCCTTTCTGATAATTTTTAATTGTATGATCTCTGAAACGCATGATCTCTGAAAGTGTCGAATGAAATCATTCTATTTGTCCGTTTACGGATCTGCTGTAAGGTAAAAGCATTGTAAATTTCTATATTTAGTTGGTCACGGAACATTATAGTCTCTGAATTAAATGATTTTTATTGTCGAATACGATGCATTTTGGAACTCCATAATAAAATAAGATATCGAGTAATGGTTTTTCATATAGCTCGAATTGCTTTTGATTTAATGATTTTGGCTTGTGCTAGTTTGGAAAATTTATCTATTGCGTCTAAGACAACCTTTTTTTCTGTTGAGTAAATATCTATATGAATTATGTGACCTGGATACTCTAAGATAGGGGTTTCTTTAATTTCTGGGATTGGTGGTGTGCGATCGGATTTTTGCTCTAAACCAGTGATGGGGACAGCTTGGGAGCAGACCACAAAAAGAAAAAAAATGCTCTACGTCCGATTTTTTGGTTCTACAAATTTTGTTTGTGTGATTTCACACATTCCCTTTTCACCGTCAAATTCCGAGCACTTGTTCACGGTGTTTCCCTTTTGATCGAGACCTTCTTTTTTTTTCGCGCGGTCCCGTTGCTTAACGTGCAACTTCCCACCTCCCGCCCAACCGACCGAGGGGCGCGCCGTGTGTCGTACGGCTTCAGTCGCTGGGATAGACCCGAAAGAAAATACGAGGAAAATTTGATAGAAAGAAAGAATACGAGGAAACTAGTTTATATGTTGTTATGATAGGTAAATTAGTATTAGGGTTTTAATGTTGTTAGGATTAGAGTTGGAGGTAATGGTGAAAAGTGCATTGTAGTCCGAACATAGCACCCTGAAAGGATTATGCAGGGCGTAGTTCGTTCTACAATGTGGTAATTTAAGGGGGAGGAAATTGCGAGTTAGTCTACAGGGCACGGTGAAATTTAACTGGCCGAGTAACTTTGTACAGTCAATTTCACCTCGTATTTGTTTATTAATAAATACGACGCCAAGCATCGTTCTACGGTTAGTAAGGGTAGGTAGGTTTATTAAAAATAATCTACTATGGTACGAGAGAAGGTGTTGGTTTGCATCCCAGTTAAGGCAACGAATTGCGAAAATGAGAAAGTTTTTTTGCACCGATTCAATACTGTCTTTGTGAACCTCGTATTGGGGATTCCAGACACAAGACACGTATTCCAGAATCGGACGAACTAGAGACATATATAAAGTTTTTGTGAGATATGGGTCGTTAAATTCTTTCGACTATCTTTTTAAAAATCCCAGTACACCCCTGGCTTTGTTGACCATACACGATATATGGTCGGTAAATTAAAGTTTTGGATCCAGGCGGATGCCAAGATCGTCAATGAGCTTTAAACGATCCAGGGCGTCTCCATTTAGGTGATAAGTGGCAAACATGGGATTACAACGACTGAAGGTCATTGTCTTGCACTTAGAGCCATTAAGGTTTAAAAAGTTAGAGAGTTACAGAGTCAAATGCCTTGCTGAAGTCCGAGTAGATGACATCTGTTTGACGATCCTTTTTGAAACCGCTAATTATGAAGGAAGTCAGTTCCAAGAGATTGGTGGTAGTAGATCGTCGGCTTATAAATCCGTGTTGGTAAGGAGATATTACCGATCTACAAAAGGAGATATTACCGATCTACCGATCTACTGTAATTTACCGCGTCCGATTTTTTACCTTTTTTATGTAAAGGAATGATGAAAGATTCCTTCCAGATTAAGGAGAACTCAGAAGTTTCCAATGAAAGGTTGAATAATTTTGGGAGCGGCTTGCTCAGATTCTTGGCACAGTACCTTAGCACACATGCAGGTACTCCATCAGAACCTGGCGAAAATATTGGCTTTACCTTATGAAGATCCTTCTGTTCACAAATTCCCTTTTCACCGTCAAATTTCGAGCATTTGTTCACGGTGGTTCCCTTTTGCTGGAGACCTTCTCTTCACACATTCCCTTTTCACCGTCAAATTCCGAGCATTTGTTCACGGTGGTTCCCTTTTCACCATCAAGTTCCGAGCACTTAATCCCCTTAATCCCCTCTTGGCGAGACATTCACTGCTTTTTATTTTTGGGAGCACTCGGAGCAAAAGTTGCTAGGCGCTGCCCATGGAGGTTCTAGTATATTATGAACAAGTAAAAACGCTGTAATCGCGATTTCTTGACAACGAAATACCATGTACTTATTTTCACCATTAACCTTTTTTTCATTTAAGTTTTTAATAATTAAACTGCAAATAAGTTATATGTATAGACCACCAGAACGTGCATTTGTTTCTAGAGTGCAAGAGGCCTCTAGATTTTAATATTAACAATGATTATTCAAATTTAATATCTTACCTGTCTTTCATCTTGACGCAGAGTAGTCAAGTTAATATTAAAGACCACGGATTCTAAAAATGTTGATTAATTTGTGTCTTTACCATATTCGTTTATATTGCTATCGGACAGAATTAATATACCTTTGGCACCAGATAAGAAATATTTACAACTACAAAATTTGTAGATTGTTAAATGGTGCAAATAAAACATAAAATATAAATAATATCAATATTTACATATGAGTAAATTATTCATTTATTTTTGTAATACAGTCCAGACAAACTTGAGCTGTATTATTACTTTGATTTGATGAAATTGTTGTTGCAGTTATATTTTGAATCCATAGCCCATGCCTTTGAGCAATTTTGAATCGCGATGTTAACTGTTTCTTCCATTTTGTTCGACGATTTTGAAACCATGTTTTCACTTGTACCTCTGTCAATGATAGAGATTTTGAAAGTTCAATCCTTTTGCTCACGCTAAGATATTTATCAACTTTAAATTCATTTTCCAGACGTTCCAGTTGGGTGATGCTGTAGGCTTGCCTAGGTTTTCTGTCCGAATACTTTTTTTTTAAGTGCTTTCCTATTCATAAAATTAGTTTTAATAATGTTAAGATGCATTTAAAATGATATACGTTACCTTGAAAGTTCATTAAATTATCCATATAAGGGTAAATTTCATTTTTTGATAATATTTGAGACAGTCCATAATTGTTTATGTCACATATATATTTAAAGTAGCTTGTATTGCAGCTACTCTTGTAATTCAATGTAGTATTAAGTAATGAATTCATATTGCGTATATCATAATTATTATTGTATGCATCGTTTGGTCTTGTATATTCTGAAATTATATATATAATTTTCATTTAATTATCCAAGAAAGATTATACTAATCGTAAACAAAATATTAAGAAGTTTAGCAGACACATGGAAGTCTATGTACCAACGTTTATCGACAAATGGTATCTTAACTTTATGCGAATGTATGTAACAGGCGGATGGAGACGTCATAAAGTATGTGTACATATATATTCTTGATTTTTTGATAATAGAACAATTATACAAATAGAATCGGTTTTTAATCATTAAAAAATGGTAATTCTCAGCCTGCGATAGCTGAAATGTATAATTATGGATCCTTCACCGTCTAAATAAACATACGATTTTTTTTTTAGGCCCCAACAACATTTTTTCAGATGCAAATAACTGGCTTTCAGTTCAGAAAGTAATATCTTATCCCTTTATGTGGGCTCCAATGCTGGCGGCGAAGATTAAGGAAGATTAGGAAATCCATGCCAATCCCCAAACTCTCTGCCGTATTCCTATCAAATATGAATACAAATGTCTAGTGGCCAGGATAAAACTAAATGTTTGGTATCCCAAAAAACTAAAGCCATTTGACCAGCATAGACGTGTTTTCGATCGCTTCGCCGCCGACCCAAATAAATCTATGTGTTCCATAGCAAAAATAGCCTTTATTCGGGAGAAATCCAAATAAGCGCGAAGACGCTAAAGCAAACTTTATCGAAAAAATCCTTTGTAAAGTAAACAAAATAAAAGAGGCAAGCGACGAACAAAAGAACAAGCGTTGAAGCTCAGTAAACCAAGAAACGTCTTCTACTTTTAATTTTCAACCCGTGATAGAGAAGTGACAAAATCGTCTTCAAAGAGCAACTCGGCTCTACTGTCCGCCGATAGCCAAAGGTATTGCTTTCTTGCTCTTGTCACCCTGAGTCCCACGCCATTGGAGCTAGCAGTGTATAACACCCCTGGCGTCGACAAGCAGCGCTATCGGTATCAGTTCTGCAAATCCATAATAAGAAGGGACCCAAAACATGGCACATTAAACCAGATCGGATACTTTGATATCCTAAAGGACCATGCTTGTTACAACTGAAAACATACATACTTTTTCCTCGATTCTGCAGCAGGACAATGCTCTATGAGTAGGGCAGGGTACCCACCAAGTCTTTCTATGACCTAAGTCAGACGGTTTCTCCTGGTCGCCATAGGGTCCTGATCTAAATATCATTCAAAACGTTTGGGCTCTTATTATAAAAAAGAAAGGTATTTATAGAAGTGAGAACGCGAAGAAGTCATAGCTAATATTAAGGATATTTTGTATAAATTGACCATAAAATTCGCATAAAATTTGGCGAGATGAATACCCGACTACAAGCCTAACACCTTAATATAATTTAAAAACACATTTTCTTAAAATTCAATTTTCCACTTAACAAATAAACATTTAGTTAGGTGTAAATACTTTTGACGCAAAGAAATCGTGTTTACTTTTGACAACTGATAAGCAGAAATACCAGGACTGAGCATTTTACGTACTTCTTGCAATGAGTTTATTTTCTTCTGGGATATCCGGTGGCCTTAAACTTGTTTCAGGATTCCTCAATATGTTATCAATACTTAACAATCCTTTTTTCGGCCTCTCATTGCCCTTTTCCGAATTAGAGGATGAAATTTCTGGTCCCTTTTTTTTTAATTTCATGTCACTGGGCTCATAGTTCACAAAACTTGTGCATAATTTTTTGATGCCACATTGCCGACTCATTTTTCACTTTTTCAAATTTAGTTTCTTAAAAAAACCTGCAGGTGTACGCCGAAATCAACTAATGGCTTGGTTCTTTACAGTTTTAGCTCCACCCGAAATTCACACTTTTTTGTATCAATAAGTTAAGTGTTAACGAGAAACACTATCAATATTTAAAAGCTACCTACCAATCCCAACTTCGAAGTTAATTGTTTACTTATGTATGTTTGTCTTTACGTACATATTGTATGTATGTTATGAGTACACATTCACACATTTGGTAAGCGGAAACACACACGTGCACTTCCCTTTAGTACAGTGAACCAGTTAAGGAAATTTGAATGAGATCTAAAATTCGTTGACGGGCCCTTAACGGATGGTTCAATACAAAATTCTTATGATAATAAGATATATTGTGTATACTGTACAACGTACTATCTAAATTTACATGTGTAAATACATATGTACATATGTATGTATAGATGTGTATTGTGGTCACAAGAAAATATTTTTAAGTTTTATTAAAAAGAAAAGGATTTTTATAGAATAATTTTGATCATTTATGTGACATAGAAACAACTTGGAGTCTTACCTATAGTTTAAAAAAATGTTTTAGTGTTTCGTAAAACCCGCGTACATTTTTAATATCCTGCCGGAAAAAACCTTGGTAGAGTTTTGGACACTGTTAGAAAATTTAAATATATCGAATAAGGTTAATATATAATTCTTATTCTTTATTAAGTGATAATGATTCTGACGCTTTGTATACATACATACTTTCATGCAAGCCAAAAAAAAAAAAATCTAAAATTTCTTCAAAATTCCTTTTTATGGTCACAAGCATGTACCTTAAGGTACAAATGGTATATTAACTTTGTGCAAATTTATGTAACAGGCAGAAGGAGACATCTCCACCTAATAAAGTATATATATTCTTGATCAACATCAACAGCCGAGTCGATGTATGCACAATACATACAGAACTGCATGTATGTGTGAACCAGCTGATTGTTTGGATGTCAACAAACGAAAATTTGTTTTTTTTAATTAATTAACATCTCTAATTAATTAACATATAATTCAATTCAGGAACAGATCTAATTAAAGCCTTTAACCTAAATGTTATCTTAAGTACAAATCTCTTAATTAATTATAATAATAATATAATTATAATCTCTTAATTATAACAAATTATTTCATGATAATTTGTTTAAAGGTGCTAAGTATATGCATTGTTTATATTTTATTATTATTTAGTATTATCTTAAGGTTGTCTTAGCAGCAGCCCAAAATATCTCCTTTTAAGTCTGCGAATAGGAATTGCCCCCGGTAGTCGCCGAGCAAGACGATTGCGGTGGGCAGTTAGTCGATCGTTATATCTGCTTGAGAAAAACGATATCTGATCTTCAATAAGGCTCAGATTTAGGTCTTTGTGTAGCGCACTAACGTACCACTCACAGCCAGTGATTTGTCTTAATGACTTATTCTGTAAAGTTTGGAGTCGTTTTCGGTGGGACGCAGCCGCCACACCCCAGATTTGGATTCCGTACTTGCACTTTTTAACGGCGTTGGCGATATGTTCCCGAAAGGTTAGACGTTTATCCAGTGTGAGGGGTAGGTATTTAGCCTTCGACGCTTGCTCAATGTGCACATTATTGATATGGACTGCGGGTGTGGTGTTTCGTCGTAACGTGAAGCAAACATGTACACATTTGCTTTCATTAATTTTAATATTGTTCGCTATTGCCCATTCCTCGAATTCGTTCAAATACGTTTGCAACGCTTGTGACGACTCAGTCTCACTTTTCGAGGAGTTGAGGAAGCAGACGTCATCAGCAAAGCTGGCCAGTAACATTTTGCTATTATCACTGATAATTTGATTATAGCTTGGCTTGGGGATGTCTGCTGTAAAGATGGAGTACAGTATCGGCCCTAAGACGCTTCCTTGTGGGACGCCAGCTGCAATGGCAACGTTTGCAGATATTGCGTCTCTGGACTGAACGCAGAAATCTCTGTTTGTAAGGAACGATCTGATTAGCTCAAACAGATTAGCTGGCAGCGCTAGTTTGACTTTGGCTGGGAGGCCCGGGAGCCATACTCTATCAAATGCCTGCTGTATGTCTAGAAAAATACCGTTGCAATATTCTTTGTGGTCAAATGCTTTCAATATGTGGTTTCCAACACGATGCAATTGCTCCACCGTACTGTGACCAGCTCTAAATCCGAACTGGTGCATTGGGATAGTTTCATTAACCTCTATATGTTTTGTTAGTCGGGAAGCGATCAGTCTTTCCATAACCTTAGATAAGGAAGGCAGGAGACTAATAGGCCGGTATGAACTTGGATCCTGTTCCTGTTTCCCTGGCTTAAGAATCATACTGATCCTAGCACTCTTCCATTTTTTCGGGAAATATTGGACTCTAAGTATCGCATTAAATATCAATGTGATAAATAGTAGTGCTCTCTTGGGGAGGATTTTAAGTACTGCGTTGCTAATTAAATCGTGACCAGGAGCCTTTCGTCTTTTGAGTGTGCGTATCACATTTGAAACTTCTGACAGGCGGATATGTCTTATTGGAGGTGACATCTGGAATGGGCGCTGTAATATTTAATTTATTTTGTTGACGTCCTCCTCAGATGCGAAATTATACGCGGTAAATCTGTCGCCAAGATGCTCCGCAAATGTTTAAACTTGTTCTTCTAAGGAGCGACACCAGTTACCATTGATGTTCTTCAGAGGCGTGACTTTCTGTGGCATTCTTTTAACTTTTTTGGTAAAGGACCACATGGCATAGCAGTATCAACCAGTTATACAGCCTGTGTCACTAGTACTGTGACTACAACTCATAGTCCATTATATACCTACACTACATCATCACCCAGTATATGCAGTAGCGTATGCTCAACACCAAGGTCTCCTGAAGCATTAAGCACTCCTTTAGACTTTCCCCCTTTACCCGGAGTCCATGAATCTAACCCACCTAGATGGCAAAAAATCCAGAGCCAGAAGAGAAAGGTGATATCGAACTCACCAAATACTCAACGAAAACGTGCCGATACTCGAAATGTAGAGCCCAATGAATCTGTGACAGCTAACAGGTTCGAGTTATTATCAAATGATGGCGAAGAGATGGACTGCAATAGTGTGGAAGGACCATGTACTAGCGTCGCAGCAGCGGCCATTCGCTCGCACACTGCTTCTAAGGTCAAAGAAAGAAACGTACAAAACAAGAACGAGAATGAACAAAGTAAAACTAATTTACACGTGATAACTTCTGCTCCTACTGGCATCCCAAAGCCACCACCAATGTCTTGATGGATGTGACAAATGTGAATGAACTTCTTATAGCTATCGAGGAAGTTACAAATCTTGAAAATGTCGAAATCAAATCCTCTATGGGCTCCACTCACAGAATCTACACTAAAGACGCAGATACTTACAGGAATGTAGTGCGACAATTAAAAAATCTAAAAATAGAATTTCATTGTTATCAATTGAAAGACGAAAAGCCGTACAGAGTTGTTGTACGAGGGTTACACCATTCACAGCTCCATTGCAACATCAAAGAGGACTTACTTAAACAGGGGCACAAAGTCTTATCAATTTTTAACCCAAAAAGCAATAAGAGCGGAGAACAGATGAATCTCTTTTTCATTACTATAGAAAAGAGCCTAAATAACAAAGAAATACTTCAACTACGATCTCTATGCCGCCAACGTGTCAGTTTTGAAGTAGCCAGAAAAGCACAGGACATTCTGCAATGTCGGAGATGCCAATCTTTTGGTCATACGGCCAATTATTGCTACAGACCATTTATCTGTGTCTCATGCGGTGAGTACAATAAATCAAATGATTGCCCCAGAAGCAAAGAGGCACCAGCAACCTGCACTCACTGTGGTGGAAACCACCCAGCAAACTTCCGTGGCTGCAAGTCCTATCAAAACTTACTTAAAATGAACACTAATGTACAGAAAATACCAAAAGTGGGTATAAACACAAACTCTGCACCTAAACAATATGAAAATGGACCTTCCTATGCTCAAATAGCCAGAGATGCACATCCCAACACGGAAAAGCAACATAAACGACCAGGTAACCTAACACATAGGCTAAAGGACGCCAATCAACAGCAACATCACCACAGTGCAAAAAATCATGTACAAGTTTTCTCCGATGTGCCACAACAGCAAAATGCACAAGAATCTAAACTAGAAATGGCAGTCGCATCACTCACAAAAGCTATCGAGGGACTCCATGTAATGCAAGCCCAGATGCTGCAGATGCTGGTTGCAATTAACGAGCAACTCTCACAATGTCCCAAATAAAGATTCTTACTTGGAATACGCGGGGTGCTGCCGGTAAAATGACTGAAATCGGCCACCTTGCGGAGAGAGAGAATATTGACATTCTCCTTCTCACTGAAACGAAGACATCCAACCTCAAACTATTTGGATATGAAGCCTATACTGCAAACTTACCAGACGGCAGACGCAGGGGTGGAGCTGCAATCTTGGTGAATAAGAAGATCAATCACTTTCCCATTGAACCAATCGTCCATGCCAAAGCCCAAATTGTGGGTGCTCAAATTCTAACAGGTATTGGACAAATATTTATCGGGGCAATCTACTGCCCTCCAAGCTTCAGCTGGACTCAATCAGATTTCGACGATATATTCGCTAACTTTAACTTCCCAAGACTATTTATCAGCGGTGATTGGAACGCAAAACATCCATGGTGGGGATCTGCGAGCACATGTCACCGAGGTAACGTACTAGCTGCTAGCGTCTTCTCAATTAACGCCAACATCCTAGCGACTGGAGCACCAACTTACTACTCAAGCGCAGTAAATCGAAGACCATCCTGTTTAGACTTTGCAATTTATCGCAACATACCGCACAATAAGCTAAACATCAGAGACAGCTGGGACCTTGAATCTGACCACCTATCTCTCATTACTACATTAAAAACAGAAGCCACACAATATAGTCAACGTAGGCAACTTCTCGGCAAACACACAAATGTAGCTGTTTTCAAAGAAGAATTATGTAGAACGACACACCTAAACATCGAGCTTAATTCTGCTGCAGATATTGATGAAGCAGTAGACCTCTTCTCTACTAACGTGAAAAATGCGGCGATGAGAGCAAACGTGTACACTGCAAATAATCATAGTAGAGCCCTCATACGCCAATCGAGTAGAATCGACCCAGCTATTGCAGAGATTCTGGTCCGGAAGAGAGCTCTGAGAAGACGTTATATTCGAACGCACCGTCCTGAGGACAAAGTTCAATGGCATAGATGTGCCAGAGAACTTCACAAAGCCATGTCTGAATTAAAAAATGCGCAATTTGAACATATGCTGACCAACATGGATTATTCGAATGAAAATTTGTTGAATTATTTAAAAAAAAAAAAAAACAAAAAAAGGGTTGATAAAAAAGAGGTACATGGTATCTCGTTGTGGAGAAATCTGGACTACAGCGTTCCTTCTTGTTTTATACCAGCGATGGGCATAGATTTTCAGCTTGGGAGCAGACCACAAAAAGAAAAAAAGAGTCTACGTCCGATTTTTTGATTCTACAAATTTTGTTTGTGTAATTTCACACATTCCCTCCCTTTTCACCGTCAACTTCGGATGACGTGCACATTTCGATTCCCTTTTGATCGAGACCTTCTCTTCACACATTCCCTTTTCACCGTCAAATTCCGAGCATTTGTTCACGGTGGTTCCCTTTTCACCGTCAAATTCCGAGCACTTTTCTACGGTGGTTCCCTTTTGCTCGAGACCTTCTCTTCACACATTCCCTTTTCACCGTCAAATTCCGAGCATTTGTTCACGGTGGTTCCCTTTTCACCGTCAAATTCCGAGCACTTAATCCCCTTAATCCCCTGTTGGCGAGACATTCCCAGCTTGTTGTTTTTGGGAGCACTCGGAGCAAAAGTTGTCAGGCGCTGCCCATGCCTAGTATAGACCACCAAGCTATCAGAACGTGCATTTATATACTGCGGGTCAAGTGTTTAGGATAGTCCGGATGACCTTTTTTTGAAAGAAGAGTGTCGCGCATAGACCATATGAGCCAGCAAATATTTCTCGCCTGGCTCCTTGCATTGCTCATACCCGTCGTTCTCTGTTAGTCCCAGTTATTGTGCTTGGACTTGCAAAAGACAGGGGCCTGTTGCAAATCGGCCGACTAGCAGTCTACAGTCTTGCCTCTGTAGTCTCAGTATGAACGATATCCATGATTCTGGATATTCTGCAGTTCGAAGTGTACTCACCTACTGTTTGCTTCCAATTGAGCTTTAGCCTTCATTCTGGAGGGTATGATACATAGTAAGATTGGTACGTCCTCCACTCTGCCGTTTCAGTCCAACGCTCCTCGTTTTGCAAGTTTTGTTGCCCTCAAATCCTTGGTGGCTGGGAATCCAAAAGATCTGCATCTTTTGCGGGTGCTTAGAAGATCTAGTGTTTTTCTGCTTGCCAGTACCATTTTGGATCTTATTGTGTGGATCTTATTAGTCGTTGTTCCCATCTTCTGGGCCTCCTTTGCAACTTTCGGTACAGTGAAAATTGCCGCCTGGATATTCCGCAGTTCGGGGTGTACTCACCTACTAACGTTAGTCGTTGTTGCCATCTTCTGGGCCTCCTTTGCAACTTTTGTTACAGTGAAAATTGCCGCCTGGAATTTGGGTTATTGCAGTATACTGCCGCACCTTCTCTTTCATCCATCTTTGAACCGTCCGTGTAGATGTTCATGCCATTTTGCTCAACTGCGGAGCGCCAGTCTTCAGGTACATATGTGGACTTTTCGATTGTTTTTCACCATACCACAACTCCATAGAGGAGGATGGTTTGCACAACTGTGAGAGAACCCCGTCTCGAGAACTCCGTCTCGTGTCCCGTTTTCCCGTTCACCAGGGGACGATCAAAAACCGCCACTCCTTTAGACCTACGGACGCCCAGGCAGCAGGTCAGGATCCGCCGATCACGCCGACACTCCCTTAGCCGCTGTCCTTCCGGCTCTGGTGCGCGTTGCCGTCACCCGTCCTCATCGGGTCGTTTGTCCCTGGGCTCACCCTGGGCTCGCGCGCGTGATCCTTCTGCGTGGTGTTGCTGCTGGCCCGTTGGCGTTCGCTGCACTTCTCACGCACTGCATTTGAAAATTCCCGCAATCGACTGTCCCGTTGCGCCCAATCTGCGCTGCCGCGGCTGCGTACTTTTCCATCGGTGCTTCTCTTTTCACGGTCCTAACGGCGCTTCTTTCGCCATTCCCGGCGTCTCTTCTGTCTTCGGGCGCGAAATCACACCCTTATCCCGTTATTCTCGCTGTTCCCTTTCGCCTAGCAACTACGGCGCGGCCCGATTCCAACGGCGCCTTTTCCGTGTTCTGGGCGTTTCTCCTGTTTTCCGGCGCGCGATCACGCCATTATCCCGTTAGTCCGGGAGCTTTAGCTCCTTCCCACGGCTCCTCTCCTGGGTTCCCGGTATCCGCTCTTCTGTTTCTGTTGGTCGTGGCTTCTTGCTGTTCACCACGGCCTCTCTCCTGCGCTCCCGGCCGCCGCTCTTCCCACCATTGTCCCGTTAGTCGTAGGCTTTCCGCTCTTCGCCACGGCACCTTACATGCTATTTTACGTCTACGTTTACATCTTTACTTACATGCTAATTACATATATTTTACGTACTATTTAACCTATACCTTACGTCAACTAAATCATGTACCTAATCCGACTTATAAATTATTATATATAACAGATTGCTTTATTCGTCCTTCTTGGACCTATTTTGTGAGATCCTTTAGGATCCTCATAACCGATATGAAGGCCCAACGTGCTACCCATCTTCTGCAGTGCGTATAGTGCTTGCCGTTCTCCAATTTACTGGCACGTGACTATATATCCTATATAATATATTGCACCCTATATATTTTTTTTTTTTAACTATAGGAAGATCTTTGTTTTGACCTTCTGAAACATGACTGGGAAGATCTCGTCGGGGCCTGGCGATTTGTAGCCATCGAACGAGTCTAGTGCCCATATTATTTTATTGAGGGTGATAAGATCGTCTGGCACGTCTGTACATTGATCGTCTGTACATTGAGCGGCGGTATCTGCATGGATTTTCCTGCCTCAAAGCAACCTTGGAAGTGTGCATCGAGAAGTGTTTTGTGTTGTACTTAGTCCTCAGACCTTAATGCCAGACGGAACCCAAGGTTCCTGGACTAATGCTACGTCGACGGCCCCTTTTTTAAGTGTTAACATGAGCTCCGCCGGACTTCCAGCTTTATGGCTATGTGGTCGTTTTTCCGGGATAGGGCGGCTACTAAAGTCACGTCCGTATCCTCCTCCGTGTCTTCCAACTCCAGGCTGGAGTGTTCTGTAATTCTGAGAAAAAGTCCTTTTTTGTTAATCTGAAGGACCATGTGCTGCCCCTTGGCGTCGGGTTTAGAGACGGGTGACCTTCCAGTCCAGCGTTGGTACATCCGTGTTCTGCTACTATGGCAGCTGCAGTGCCTGTGAATTCGCCTCTTCTATTCGTTTTAGGAGCTCGTCGAGCAGCTTGAACTCGGCTGTTATTTATTGCTTCGGTTTCATTCACCTCCATTGGAATCTTTTAGGAAAATACATTGCTTGAATTTTAGTTTTTTTTTGCCAAGACCTCGGTGTGTTGCTCAGCGAGTAGGGCAAGCCTTGGTTAGGCATCGTACCCCTCGGTAGAATTGTTGAGGTACGGTGTCCATTGCCCAGCCAGCACCCTACTGGAATGTTCAGTCGATGATTTCGCCAGTCTTTGAGGAAAATGGAGGATGGATAAATATAAGATATAAAATAAAAATGTATATACATTTTTTGGAAAAATGTTCTTAAATAATACTAATTATAAATGGAAGCCCAAATAAACTGTTATCATAAGAAAAACGACAAGTTTAGGGGACGAATCCCTTAGGAATTTAAAAGAAGTGTGTTTTTTTTTTTTAAATGTTAATAAGAGACGGCCATTCCTCTCCGAAACCCATTGGAACTGGCCTCTGTCAAAATGGCATAGTATCCTTTGAGCAGTTGAGTCAAATTGGCTTCCCCTTGTGGGCTTCGACTTCCAAACACTGAGAATCACCCAACCCATACACCTAAGATGGTTAAGCACGATGGCCCACAATTATAGCTCTAAAAACTGTCCGTTGTTTAAAAATATGAACACGAGGAATATGTTCAATTTGAATGGTATTTAATTAAAATCATATGCATGAAACTGGGTTTGAAACGGGTGCGATGTGAGCCAGTCAGTTTCAAGGCGGAATGCGAAATTCAGAGAATCAAAAACAGAGCATAGGTTGCCTAATCTTAGCTCTCTGTATAGAAAAGAATAACGGTGGGCTGCATAAGAGCGTATGAAGAGTGGGATAACGAAAACGGCTATTGTCCTGAAACACGAAGAACCTTGTGGCAGCCGATTAAAGCAACCGAACTGACGTAATTTTTAATCGACGTTTCTGTCGCATAACCCGATATGATATCGGCGATATCCTATTAAGTGCAAGAATTGTGATTTTAAATATGTAAATGTTTTAATAACATTCCTAATTTGGTTGATCACCGATCTTAAAATTAGGTGGCGAATTTTGTTACACTGTTAATGATACTCAAGATAGTTTTATCCATTGCTATTGTACCATGTTTTAATTAGTAGAACAGTGTGTTTTTATTTTTCTATTGCAATTCCGAAAATTCACTTATTATTGACATTACAAAATAGCGTGACGTGTTTGACTGAGTTAACAATTAATATTTCTGTGCAGTTCTAAAAATTGATTTGTTTGTTTTAATCATTCTTTTTATTTTGATTTTAATAAAATCGTTTTGTTGCCTTGTAAAAATACTGAGTCCGTATTACTTTTTTTTTTTTGTTATTGAAGTGCTTATAAGTGGGAACGTTTCATTTTCGACGTTTCTAAATAAAAGATAGCTTTTTAATAGAATCATACGATTGACACAGATGTGTATTAAAAGTACTATTCCTATAATGGAAAGCGGCTAACCTTCATAAAAATAAAATTTTGCAACCACGCGCTGCACTTGAAAACGTAAGTAACATTGGGAAGCACAAATAGCATGTTTAAACAGGATTATTAATTGTTATATAGATTTACCTTTCCCTCGAATGTATATGACGATTAGTAACGCAATCATTTCTTTCCCTATATCAGTATATTTCGGCCGAATACCAAATTTAGATATGCGTGAATATCAGTCTGCAATTGGCTTTTCCTGAAATTAGCCGGTGCTTTGAGAACACGTTGCAATTAGAACATCTTATGACTTTTATTAGATTGGTGGGTGCATATCTGTAAAAACTAACTTGTTTTTCTACCCACATGCATACGAATGTACATATGTGTTTATATACCTCAGCATATATTACATATGTACATTTGTATAGTTTCTATTTTTATGAGTCGTCTTCGTTTGCTAGGCCCCTTAATGAAGCCCAAAAGTTTTTCTTGGCACTACAGAGTTTAATAAAATTGTTCTTCCAAATGCTTACATAAACTAGAGCAAACGAAAAGGAAGCTTTCCAGGCATTCCAAGTCTAATATATCGACAGTACTTCGGAAATTCTTTGGAAAAGTGCTCTTTTGGAGGAAAACTGAAATGGCTACCATATTCTAAAGAATCTACGAATTTCGGGTACGTTTTTAAAATATTATTAAGAGTATGTCAACGAATTTAGTAACAGTGATTTTTGTTCAGTACTATGTATTTATTTATTTGTCTGTATGTGTGGTGTCAGCGTTTTTCACCAAACTAAATGTGTGCGAAAACATTTGCATGGTATTCACGTGTTTGTGTTGAAAATGTACATATGTATGTATAATGAATATTAACATTAATTTGTATACTTTTTTTTTTTTTTTATTTCAATCGCGAATCGAAAACATTCAAATTAAATTATTATGTATAACATTTGGGCAATGTCAGTGTTCCTTTATGCTGGGTGCCATCCTTATTGTGGTTTTAAGTATTTAATATATTTACATACGTTATATACAGTGAAAGCCATTAATATTTCTTTATTTTCAAACGCGGCAAAAATGTATTACAAATAACGTTAAAATGAACATTGAAAAAATTATTTTAAACTTTCAAATTCCCTTTTTAACGATATATGCACATTTTTCCATAATTGTTGACTAAAAATGGGAATGAGGAGTTGTGTATTGTAAACATTTGTCCTTAGAGCAGCTTAAAATTGGGCGCCAGTTGCATTTAGAGGGCAAGACTCACCAGGAAGCCGTGCGAATCCTGTAAATCCGTGCAAATGTATATAGAAATGAGGGAATATTTGCGAAAAAGAGGGATTTTTTTGTTATCTCATTGTTTTCATTTGCATAATGCCAATTACACTTAAAAAATGTATTTATTTTTCTAAAGCTAAGAGCCAGAGCAGCTAAGGCCTTCGGCTCCCACAAAATAAAATCGAAGAATATTATTTAAAAGATTTATAAGCTACTGTTCAATAAAAACCTTAATAATTTAAACTCCGAGTTTTGCAAGCGTTTTTAAATATTCATATATTTTCCCTTAAAATTCTTTTCAAAATATTTACCACCAGGTTAAAAGTTGTCCTTGATAGCGTATTATTTAAAGTCTATTGCAAAGAATTGTGTCCTCAGTCTAGAATTGAACAATTTGTGTGTTTTTAGCACATCATTTCACCTGTATTATTGGGTATGGTTTGGCCTAGTTCTGTACTTAAAAAGTAAGATGCCAGGAGGGAGGTTCCCATAATGATATTTAATATTCACTGGTATTAAAAGGCAAGAATAAATTTAAAAAATAACGTCCGCATGCTTCTGTATGTATGTATACTTAAGGGTTTAGGTAATAGGATAGGTAAAAAAATTAATTCCCTAATTAGTAATTTATTTTCCCTAATTTAATAAAATCTAATACTTTTTTGCCTTCCAACTTATAAATCGACTCGAAAGATGATTAGTGCTTCCGCCACCAAATACTTGCTGTCCTTCTACGTGATGCATTTTATAATTTTAAAAATATTTAATAATTTAACTAACTTTTTATTTACGTTAGTAAGATTGTTTTTGATGTGTCTACAAAATTATACGTCCAAATATTGATTACTATTTGAGATAAGCTTTCTATTGCTAAGTGCCTAAGGGGCCCCCCCTTTATGAACCGAATAAACATATCAAAGACAAAGATATTCTTACCAAACTAAATAAAGACACAGCTTAACAAAATCTTGTGTGGGAATTTTATATGGTGTGTGAATTAAGCAATGTGTGTCAGTAATTCAAATAATAGAATCAGTGCTCTAAAATAGTCGAGTAACAAATACAGATATTGCCTGACACACATTGCTCAATTAAAAGCATTTAACCATCAATGATTTGATGCCATGTTTTGTTTAACGACAATTTTAAGTTAGTTAAATCCTATTGAATGTGGGCAAAATTAAAAGCTGTACAATTCCACCCAATTATATTATTACAAATAATTCAGTGTAATTTGTTATCTATAAAATACAATAATATAATAATATGCAAATATATGTAAATAATTGTAAGGTTTATTCATTTTCAGACAACTAAACAATATTAAAAGAGTTGCTTGGACGTTGAAGACAAAGTCATCTTACACCATCCCATTGGTATACCAAAAACAACAATTTGCCGCAGAAGAGGATCAAAAGTTGAAAGTTATAGAAGATATGACACTACCGAGTGCAGCACGTGTTTACACAGATGTGAATGCACACAAGCCTGACGAATATTGGGACTACGAAAATTATGTCGTCGATTGGGGCAATCAGGATGATTACCAATTAGTCCGTAAATTAGGGCGTGGAAAATATTCTGAGGTTTTCGAAGCCATAAATATAACTACCACAGAGAAATGCGTTGTTAAAATTCTGAAACCTGTTAAAAAGAAGAAGATAAAGAGAGAAATCAAAATCTTGGAGAACTTGCGTGGTGGAACTAATATTATAACTTTATTAGCCGTCGTAAAGGATCCAGTATCCAGGACTCCGGCCCTAATTTTCGAACACGTCAATAATACGGATTTTAAACAACTTTATCAAACATTAACAGATTATGAGATTCGCTATTATTTGTTTGAGCTATTAAAGGCACTTGATTACTGCCATAGCATGGGGATTATGCACCGTGATGTTAAACCTCATAATGTAATGATCGATCATGAAAATCGGAAATTGCGCCTTATAGATTGGGGTCTTGCAGAATTTTATCATCCTGGCCAAGAATATAATGTTCGCGTGGCATCCAGATATTTTAAGGGACCCGAATTATTGGTAGATTACCAGATGTACGACTATTCACTCGATATGTGGTCACTTGGTTGTATGTTAGCATCAATGATATTTCGAAAAGAGCCGTTCTTCCATGGTCACGATAACTATGATCAACTGGTACGCATTGCTAAAGTGCTGGGCACTGAGGAACTTTATGCTTATTTAGATAAATATAACATTGACTTGGATCCACGATTTCATGACATTCTACAACGGCATTCTCGAAAACGATGGGAACGGTTTGTTCATTCCGACAACCAACACTTAGTTTCTCCTGAAGCTCTAGACTTCCTCGATAAACTATTGCGCTATGATCACGTTGACCGACTTACCGCTCGCGAAGCTATGGCTCATCCATACTTTTTACCTATTGTTAATGGACAAATGAATCCTAATAATCAGCAATAGGATAAATACTGGAGTTTATGAGATCGGGTTAGCAGCCATTTAATACTTACGGTAATAATTATGAAAAATATAACATCTGAAAAGAAAATAAATTAAGCTAATGTCTTAAAAAACGCTGTCTAATAAACTGTTCATAAAGAATTATACACCGAAGTAAAACAAAAACACTCACAATAGACTAGTTTTGTAAAAAGATGGGAAATAATAATAAGGTTTTTTTTCTGGAAACCGACACTGACATTTCTTATACCATACTTAAATGAGTACATACACCAGTTTGTGAATAAATCTTTAAAAGCATCAAAATTTATAATGTTAATTCAATCCTTTTATTTATGGGGCTATATCTGCTGGAGGCTTAAAAGATTGGATTTTCTTGTTAAGTAAAGTTTTATATTGTATTCGACATGATTGGGACAAGTTTTTACCCAGATCTTTTCATGCAAATTAAGTGGGGTGTAGACCAAACTTGATGGGGAGTAATAAATTATCTACAAGATGTGTTATTTGCAGTATTTAATATTAAATTTGTTAAACTTAATAGTTGTCAGGCAGATATAGCCCCTTATATAAGTTCAAATGATTAATTAAATTCAAAATTCATGGGAACAACTTTTATTATAATTTAATTAAGTCATTATTGTTTTCTAATAAATGCAGTAGTGATCCCTATGAAATTTCAGCTTGTCCATGTTAAAAAACAGTTTAATTTAATGTATTACTGGCATAGTAAATTGAAGATTATTAGCTAAAAGCATCTTATTTTATCACAACCTGACCACAACATAATGAAGGCGGAGCTTTCATAGATTCGAAAAACCTTTTAATAAATTACACATTTTTTACGCGATCCAACTCTGAAATAAAATGAAAACAGTATAACTAATAAACTTTTAGTACATTATCCCATTAAAAATACCATTTTTTTTTATTTGAATATGTTGGGAGTTTTTTTATGTAATATTTAAGAGACAAAAAAAAATCAAATTTGTCGTTCTTACATGTTGTCTATGTTATTTTATACAGAAAGAATGATTTTTCTAGAGCGTTATTTTGGGAGGATGCACCACCATAAACTCACTTGTTTTCCGCATTTTTTTACAATAATGTGATGAAAGCAGATGAATAACTGCCTGTAAAAACAATGTGACATTGACGACCACCTTCGCTTGAAACATTGGAAGCAACTGGAATCATCATTCATGTGGAAATGGTTGGAGGCTGTTCGGGTAAAAAGCGAAGAGTTCGGCCCTTGACGCTAGCATACAGCTGCTCTGCTTTAAAACCTTTGATCTCGCACGGACATACAACTGTGCCTATTTTTTTTTGTGTTGATATTCAGTTGCGGTCAAAATAATAATAGTGTTGGCCCACCGGCTAGACTCTAGGATATGCTCCGTTCCCGGATATATGCTCCGACAAATCATTATTAACTATTAGAATATGCAGTTGTTTTTTTATCACCTCTGTATTAATCCGAGACTAAAGCCAAATATGGTAGTAGAAGCGCTGTGGTCGCGATTTTTTGACAATGAGATACCATGTGGCTCTCTTCGTTATCATTTGTTTTTAAATTCAAAAATGTTTGTTTCTGACAACCAAGCAATCAGTACGTCCACTCATACATACACTTCTGATGTATACACGTGCTGACGGATAGAAGTCAAAGAAGAGATGGATTGAAAGTTGTCACCTGGCCTTTGCAGGTCCCCGCTCTGGCACGTGTCAGCTGAATGCTCATGCGCCAAGCAGTTCGGGCATTACTTATTGATTAGCGCCGGAGGCGCTTCTGAGCCGCAGGAACCGCCGGCACTTCCGGCAGACTCGGGATCGGGACGACTGTGTACCTCGAGTACACCTGTCGCCGCGTCTTCTCTTGGCAGCCCGGTTGTCGTCGACAGTCTTGGGGGCATGGGGAAAAAACTTAAATAAGTTTGGATTTAATGTCAGATTATGTGTCTGGTCATCGGGAAAACGCTCGGCTCCTTCCTTTCGAGGCGGTTGGCTTGGAAGACTCGGGAGGGGCACCCTGATGGAGCAGGGAGTGATGGCGCCCCCTGCATGTAAAGCAGTTGTGGAGGCTGGTGCAGTTCTGGGCTTGGTGTTGCCGCGCAAAACAATTTAAACACAACTTGTGTTCGGATATCTGCAGTAATTTGCGACAGAGACACCCGGGATAAGGCCCTTAATCGCATCTAGCGTGCGGTGGCGCTCAAGGAGGAACGTGTCCAGTTCCGCTCACGTAGCAATCTCCGTCTTGCTCTGTATAAACTGTTCCCATAGGGACAAGGTGAGTTTTGGCAACCTATAGTAAACCAAAAATACTAAGAGGCAGTCCCAGCTGTCAGTGTTGATCTGGGAGAATCTCAACGCCGTTAAGCACTCATGGACCGTGCTATGTAACTTTTTAATTGAGTCGCCAGACGAACAGTCCAGCTTAACACGGGGGGGAGAGCTAGAACACCGATTGGCGTCAGCTGGTGTGAACACGGATATTTAGCTTTTCTTGCAAATGCAAGGGCGGAAAGGGGCTTGGCAAAAATCAGAGAACCGCATTATCTGCGTTAAACGGACTTATTGCAAAAGCTCTTATTTTTTCCAAGTTATGGTTAAATATGTCGAAGCAAATACAGTTTTATGCAAATTGCGAAGGCCGAAAGGGGCGTGGAAAACTTTGAACTAAACTTCATCTGCCTGCAATAATAACACATCAAAACTAAAAGGAATTACACATCCAGCTCTTTCCATTTCCGAGAACGAGGTGTTTATACATACAGACAGACGGATATGGCTTTATCGACTCGATTGTTGACGCAGATCATTCTCTGAAATACAATCATTCTCAATTTTGGGAGACTGTACATAGGTCCTGGAGCGGTGCGGTTAATCCTTAAAAACCATTGGAAGTTCGATTTTCCTTTTTGAGGCTCAATTAGGCTCGTTGTTAGGAAACTTTGTTGGCAGGACAAATTATTTTGATGCGGGTTTTGGCTGGAAGACTCTTCGAAGATGTTTCAGCTCTGTATTTGGTCGTCTCTATCGGATCGAAAAAAATCACCTCCACAAAGAATTTTTTGCACTGGTTAGCGAAAGCTTCTCAATTGACCCCAGCTTGTCCGTGCATGTTTGCTTATTGCTGGAGGATGATCCTCAAGTAAAGACGGCTTCCTTAAAGAATCTCTTTGAAGCTGGCGATCTAGTAATCTGCCACACATGTCGCAGACGCTTTTTTTTCGGAAATGCTGCTCAATTTGCAAAGTACAATTATAATTTTTTGGATTTAACGTCCTTTTATTTGGATTTAGATATTTTGGCTGCTGTACCAAGTATGTACGTCTTCAAAAGCATTAGTAGTGCAGTCGATGTTAGATTCGATGTTAAGCTGCGGGTGGAGTTCCATGTGTAAACTCACATGTATAAAATTACACGGTTCTTAAATAAACAGGGTATATTGAATTCGTACGAAAATATGTAACAGGCAGAAAGAATGGTCTGCGACCACAGTATATGTATGTGATATATATATTTATGAGTATACATAGTATATACAATATATTCTTGATCACTATCAACAGCCGAGTCGATATAGCCATGCCTCCGTCTGTCCATATGAACTGGAGATTGTACTACTGGAGATTGTAAAAATTGCATATTGCGCGGTAAACGTACTCTTATTTGAAAGTGTTTACTAGTAAGCTGTTTCCATAAGGGTATATTGAATTCGTGCGAATGTCAAATATGTAACAGGGACAAGGAAGCTTTTCCGACCCTATAGAGTATATATTCTTGATCAGCATCAACAGACGAGTCCATCTTGCCATGTCCGTCTGTCCGTATGAACGCCTAGGTTTTGGAAACTATAATAGATAGAGAAAAACTAATTTCACATTCTAATTCTAGAGATACCAGTTCAGCACAAGTTTATTTTAAAAATCTGAAATTTTAGCTCTATAGGCACTAATTTTGGATAGTACATTGGTAGGGCCAATATCTGTGTTGCGAAAATAAGCCGGCTACGCCCACTTTTGTCGCGAAAATGACAAAAATGAGTTGCGTTTAATGAAAAAATGACAAGTTTCTCCATAGAAACACTTCTCACACAAACACACACCTACAAAATAAATTACGAAAATTTGTTGCTCCCAAAAGTAGGAATGTATTATATTGTGTCAAAAACCAGGTTTAACTGAGAACCGGGTATTTATAGTCGAGACACTCGACTATAATAGTTCTTACTTGTTAAGAACTGTTTTCTTGAATTTTTGTTGAGACATGCGTTGCCATTGGGTCGATTTGAGCCACCATCGCCGTGTTTTACGTTGGGGCAAGGAACTGGTTATCGACCGCAGGCAACACAAACACAGGGCCTTTTCCTGAAATTTCTCGTCATTAAATATTACAGATTTATATCTTACACCAAAGTTGTCATCGGGTAAAAATAGAATACTCGTTTTTTTGAAAATGATTGAGAAAGCTGTATTTCAGTGCTTCCAGCTATGTATGCCCATAACGAATATTTGCTTGTGGAAAGGTAATATGAGGCCGTGAAGATATCCCTTTATGAAGCGACGCCTAATATTAATTAAATAAAAGGTATCGATTTTTTAAGAAGCATGTTGAATATTAAAAGAATGTATGATCAGCAAATAATGTGTGTATTCTGAATCAGATCTACATATTGATGCAAATTTTTAGTTGAAAATAGTTTCAAGCATAAACTTCTCGCTGAGTTTTCTCCCAGGCAGCCATTGGACCATGCTCGGGACGGTACTTGACATTGCAGCCATCCTGTTCCAGGCGGTTGTCGTCGCGGAGTTCCTCATAGCGTTCACGATCGTATTTGGTGAATCCCCATTTCTTTGATACATAAATCTACAAATATATAAAAACATAGATTAGCACTGAATGGGTTAATGTAGCTTTCGTTATAAGATTTCTTTCAAAACTAGAGTCATTGGTTTAGCAGTTCGAAGTGATTCTAGAGTATTCCAGACAATAGGGCTTTGCTTTACAGACGTCATGTTGTTAAACGTGACTTCGGTGCTATGCCTTCAATCTTGGCCAATGATAGATATTCTACATGTGGCCTCTATGTGTATTTACCTTCTGGCGACCCGGGAACTTGAACTTGGCACGTCGCAATGCCTCAACCACTTGAGCCTTGTAACGATCGCTAGAGCGAACCGACATAATGGGCTGTCCGATGCGAACACGAGCCACAGTCCCTTGGGGCTTGCCGAAAGCACCCCTCATTCCAGTCTGAAGCCTGCAAAAAAAAAAAAAAACAAGGAGTGAATGAGATCCTAAAGGATTGTTCAGCACCAACGATTAGTATCCGTAATTTTACACTTGACATTGATTTGAAGGTTTTACTTCACTTGTTACGTATAAAAACAAATTGGGGCGCTAAGCGCTCTCTGAGTCAAATTTGCGTGGAAAATATTTAAAGCATATGTACGTACCTATCAGCTCCAGCGCACGACAACATTTTGTTTATGCGGATGACGTGGAAAGGATGCAAGCGCATTCGAATGTGGAACTGATCTTTTCCACAGTATTTCACCAAATACTTGTTGCAGCAAATGCGCCCAGCCTCCAAAGCCTCGCTACTCAGCTGCTCATATTCGTCGGAAACCAAATGCACGCAAAGGGGGAAGTCTTCAACAGTTGCCTTTTTGCGACCTAAATCGAATATGCGGATCTTCGGGTCGGGAACACCACGACAGAACCGCGACTTCGGGTACGGCTTGTTTTTGCAGTAGCGGTAGCTAAACGAAATACACCAGCGTTATGGACAAGCCAAAAACGGGCTGAAAGTACGAGTGAATGCTTACCATCTTGCAGGTCGGCGCCCCATTTTTACACCTAAAAGGAACAGTTCAATAGCATTAAATACACTACTCAACATAAGGTGATGCGAATATTACTAACTTCTTAAAATACAATTTCAGTTTTTAGGCATTAAAACCTGCGATCCAATAAGATTAAGTTAATAACATACCTCTTCCAACGAAGTGTTAAAGAAAAGAAGGAAACTTAGCTGAACGGAAGTAGAGATGAGACTTTATCGGATTCTCTAAGCGTTGTATCGAAATATTTCTCAATACTAATTTTTGGCATTTAGGAACAATCGGAAATGGTTAGTTGGACATAAAGGCTCCTAAGATAGCATACATACAGTAACCTTGTTACTTAGTTAACAGCTAAACGGTTCACAAATGTCTTTAGAAATGTGTACTATATGGGTTAGTGTTTTTAACAAAATGGATAAAATAAGATGTACAGGTTTTATAGAATTATGCGTTTAAAAACAAACGGGATAGCTTGTATGTTATTATGTTTGTCTGATCTTTTCTTGATATTTAATACATATATTCGTAAATACCCAAGAATTAATGACTAAATAACTACAAAAATAGCTGTTCAACTACACAAGATAGATCTTAGATAGTTTTGCCAAAATAAGATCATCTTGCGTGCTGACGTTTACTTAACTGACAATTTTTGTTAGGCATATTCACGTTAGATGCTCTCTCGTGTTGCATTTACCACTGGTTCACTTCGACTCGAACCTTTTGATTTGGTATTTTATGTATGAAATAAAAAGGGAGGTACAGTATTTGTTGCGCTCTTATGATTCGGTCACACAAATTTTATTAATCTGAGAAGTTAGGTAATTGCTTTCAAATAGCTTATTTTATTTTCCGGTCATTTTTGGGCTCCTCTTACAGTACCAAATCAAGATGCAAGGACTTGGTCTTCAAAGCCTTAAGAAAAACCCGGCGGTAAGATTTTGTAGTTATCGTCGCACATATATGTATGTGTTATATTGCGTAACCAATATTTTAGTTGATACCGCTTTATGTATGCGTTGGAGCGGGCGCTATAGGAGCTGTTTATTATATGGCTCGGCTTGCCACTCGGAATCCTGATGTAACCTGGAACCGTACATCAAATCCTGAACCCTGGCAGGAGTACAAAGATAAACAATACAAGGTATGAAGTTAAATATTTAGACATAAAGTTGTTTTTTTATGATTAAGTAACATATTGATAATTTAATTTATTCTTTAGTGATACACAGATATATAACTACAGGAAAATAAAAAAAAAAATCTAAAACAAGCGTCATTGCTGTTTGTTTTTTAAAAGGAACTTATTTCGACTACAAAATATCACATCACAAAAGTATTCGTTTTTTTTTTGTTTAACATTACATGTATATGATTTTTTGCTTATTTAATATTTTGTATTCAAGGCTTTATTGTCCTTAAAAGCTTTTAATCGTCTTGGCATTTTCGCCACCTCTGCTCAGATATATTCGACCATTCCATCCTAAAGCGATTTTTTTTTTTTAGTAATCCGAAATCCGATGTTCCTAAACCTTAAGATAAAGTTGGACCCATAGATATTCTATAGGATTGATTTCTGGTATGATACAACAGCCACATCTTGACTTTCCCAGCCGTGTGTTTTTGATCATTGTCTTGTAGAAAAATGTACTTGTCTCGGTCTAGACTCTAGACCCATTTTGGTGGCACTGGAGTGTACATTTTGCTTCAATTTATTAAAATATATGTCAGCATTCAATATTCCGTCTATGAAAATATCCTCGTGGGGATATGCAGCCCCAAACTAGAACGGAACCTTCGCCGTTCTTAACCGTTGCCTTAACATTTTTTATTTATATACAATTTGCATTTCCTTCATAACCCCCCCTGCGACGAATACTTTTGTGACTGACTGTATGTACATGTACAAATGAACATGTACATACGCGTGTGTATATGTTGTAGATACAGTGGGTCAAAGCTTATTTCGTGCAAGCAAAAACAAATTTAAAAAAATAATCTCAAAAAAACTACTAGCCTACAAACTTGCCTTCGAAAGGAAAAGCTCATGCGAATAAGCGGAGGATGCAACAATTAAAATATTTTTTTTTATTAATAGCTGCATAATTAATAATTATAACTATGTCATGAAAGACAGATCTGATAAAACAGTTGTCACCGACGAACAATTGTCCCAATTTAAACTCACCTAAAAATTACCCCAAAAAAAGATTTTTTTATTTATAATTTAAAAAATTCAGAGAATATATCATATTCCACAGATTTTAGATATATATAAAATCCATTAAAAATGCTAAGAAATTAAAAAAATAGTTTGCCGAAAATTCATGTGTGTGTAGCGCATTTGTGCATACATGGCACGAATTTACATAGTTATTTTTTTTGTCCTTTTCAATCTCGTTGTCTTCATTTTTTTTTTCATAATTTGAAAGGAAATGAAACTTAGGATGGTACCAGGAAGCACTTTTTAGTAGCACTTGGTCCTGGCCACCCCCGGGTGTCCGTCGGAGGGTTTATTTGGCGATTGCGCCGGTGGATTGTTCTGTTCTGTTTATTCCTACCGGGTGCTTCGGTTTATTATCTTGGTAAGGTCGGAAATATTTGACAAATCTGTCGTCAAAATTTTTAGCATTTTGACCACATTTTCATGATTTCATCAATGAAATTCCTTATCCCGCCATTGAATATGCAGGTCCCAACCATAACGCTCCGCTCCCCGTGTTTAATCATTAGCTTAATGTGCCTATAATCCAACTTCGTATTTACCCTTTGCTAAACTCTTTTGCAAATAACGCATCATGAGTCAGGCTTACTTATGTGGTCCTTGGCGAACTGAAGTGGGCGATATAATTTTTTTTTGGGAATGAACGGCTTTTTTCGCAAAACTCATTAAAATCACCTAACCTTAGCATCCGGCAAATAGTTTCTTTCGCGTTTTCTTTTATATTGCATTCCGGCCCTTAATGGCTATCCGGTTCTCATGTACAAATATTTTTATTATGTTCTATACGGTAGATCTAACTTATACGAGTTTTTGTGTTTTTTAAGTCCGTAACTCTTGGAAATAAATTTCGAAACCAACTTTAAATACAGTCGATCAGTTATCAACCATTCACATTAAAAAAAAAGCCACCGTGCACGAAATAAGCAGTGACCCAAAATTTCCTAAATTTTATATTTTATAAAAATAGTTTTAATTTCTTTGTTACATTATACGTCTGGATCGCTGGATAAACCATATTATTTTAATTTTATAAGTATATTGTATTAATACCATTTAATTTTTTCACAGTTTTATTCCCCTGTAAGGGATTACTCCAAAACAAAGAGTGCTGCACCAAACTTTGAAGAATAATGTATTCGTCTTATTGTGATGGTGTAAGAGATTGAAAATTATAAAATTCCTGTAATTTTCATTGTAATCAATATAGAAAATATACCGCAAAATACATTAAAACTTTTTCAAACTTTTTTTGTTAAACCGAGTTCCAGAGCTTGGATTAGGAAACAAATAAATAGTTGTTTTTGGTCCGCTAAGCATGTACGCAAATCGTGAACTTGTTTTTTTTAATTTTGCCCACTCTCCTTTCCGCATTTTGCATAAAACTGTATTTGTCTTTTTCATTAGGTCCGTTTACATTAGAGCAGGTAATGTATTTTTCATATTTTGCCACGCCCATTCACAATTTCCGCATTCACAATTTGCAAAAAATCTGTATGTTAAAGCCAAGCTGAACATTTACATAAAACAGGGGTGCTCAAATCATCCTTATGGCAGATCACGGCCCAACACAAAAGAGAAAAAATTGATAATTTTTAACAAATCTTTATATTTATCAAGGAGGACCTTTTAAAGTTATCAACAAAAATAACTTTAAAATGTCCTCCACGTGTAGTGTAAAGTGAAGAACAAGACAACAGCAACATTGGGATTAGAAATTCAAGCTTTTGAAACTGTTGTTGGCTCGGCTAGGGTTGCCAACGTCTTTTACAAAAATATGGTTATTTCATCCATTACATTATTCACCTATACACAAATAAAAATTTTTTTATTTTGGTTAAGTCACTAAAAGTTAGCGCTAGCGAATTTGGGAGTTTCATAGCCCGTGAGCGGAGGAACCTTTTGGAGTGAGTAAAGCTCACACGACTCCATATACTGTAAGTAATTGCAACATCAAATGAGCAGCGTGAGTATAGGGATGAGCACCCCCGATAAAAAAGATACGGCCAATTAAAGTTTTAGCCACCCCTTGTCAATATTAACGCCAATTGACGTCATCTTATCCATTTCTGCTATGACTTCCATCCGTCAAACAAACGGCACGTGCATACACTGCGTGCGACTTAATATATAATATCTAAATATCTAAAAAATGATAAATCGCCGCGGGACTTTAGATACGCTGTTGGAAACTTGGAACCGTCACTGCGATCGCAGTTCCGGCCAGCGTCCATCCTAGCAATTCCAAAGGATTAAAATTTATAGATATAATCTGGTATAATTAAATTTACGCCTGGCATCATTTTTATTGGCTGGCATCATTTTTATTGGCAGGCATCTTATTGAAAAATTACATCTTATAGCAGTAATGTGACGCTAAGCGGCACTCGCGAAGAAAAGCTAGACGAATAGAGGGCGCGCACGCGCCCTGAGAAACGGAGCAGCCGTGCTATCGTTGGGTGCGTACAGTACTCCTCCGTGGCGTGTACAGTGCTTAAATGCTGTGAAGAAAAGGGTTTGGAATGGATAAACTGCCTGGTACAGTGATTGTGCCCAAACTCCGTTTTTTATACCATGTACCAGAGAACTGCATTGAGTATGAATGAGTCTTTTCGATCAGCCTCGCTCAAAACCATCACAGCTCACCCCAGTGGTTCGCTACAAATTTGTTCGATCAAGCTTCGTGTTCATTCAGATGGTTTGATTGCTCTGCTTACTGATTCGAACGTGATTGATACTGGTATGATGATCGAAAATTATTGTAGGGAAATGGACAATCGAGTCCAACGATTCACGAAAACTCAAGCATCGATCAAGTTGAGTTTGATTTGATTGGGAGTGAAGCAATCAGATCGAAAATTGCCCTGCGAATATGTGTTTCGTGTGTGTAGCTTGTGTGTTGTAACGGAAACAAGTTGCGATGCGTAAAATTAACCAAAACTTACTTCATTCATTTCTAAATTTGTAACGCTAAGAACTAATGCTTAAAATTAATGAACAAAGGTAATGCTTAAAATACGAGGCGCGTTCGTAAAGTAAGTTCCGCAAGCCTTTTTCGCATACAAAAACATATTTAATATCAATAAATTATACATTTATCCCTGGCCCATCTTTGCACCATTCCTGAACTTAAGCAGTCTTCTCCGTACATTGGACAATGTTCGGAATGAATATCCTTGGCCAACATTTGCTTTGCAGCCAAAAACCAAATTACAGACCACAATTCGCAGCTGGCGGGAGAGCTCCATGACAGTGGGATACAAAAACTAATACCCCGGATGCAAAAGTGTATGGATCGAAACGAAATTATGTAGAAAAATAGAAAAAAGTCCAAGCTTTCCAAAAGTGTATAATTTATTGATATTAAACCTTTTTTTTGTATGCGAATCAGGCTTGCGGAACTTACTTTACGAACGCGCCTCGTATTATGGAACACTAATTTCAAATTTCAATCACTTCTTCATTGAGATCAAAAACTTAAAATAAAAAAAAGGTTTGTTTTCTGGTATCAATCTTAATCGCTAGAACTTTTAAAAAATGAATTTCAAAACAATAAGCTATCAACTGCTAAAGAAAAAGAATGATCAGCAGCAGCGCTGCTGGCAGGAATTGAATGACTTTGCGATGCTATTTTTGTTACGAGTATTTCTTTTCATTAAATTAAAATTTTCGTTCATTGCAATACCTTTCAAATTCTTCTTCAGGCGTCTCTGATAAGTAGACGACATAAGTAAATCAAACCACCCGGTATTACCATGCGGATCGAGTTGAATGCAAGCATCATTCTCAATCACTCTTGTTAGCTCACACAAAGCGTTCGATCCCTTTTTTCCAACTCACACTCGATCATTACTCGCACTCGCGAGAAATTTCTTCAAAACAAATCAAATCCCTTCATACACTCGCTCTCTTCAAGTGCGATTCACACTCTCTACTCTTTTGCCACCAAATACTTCAAATCAGGGCCTGCCTCAGAGCGATTCAGTGAAGGAGTTGTCCCGAAAAAGCGAAGTAAAGCAATGTTTATGGTAAACCTTAAAAACCTTAAAACCTTAAAGAAGGGAACCCAATCTTCACCATATCCAAATCAGAAAAAGGGCCGATGCTGCCGCAGGTCAAAATAGCCTTTTATACCCTTTTTTCAAAAGAGTTGCATAAAGAGCATTTAAAATTTGTTAATGCGTATATTCTGTTAATGAAAAAACATAAAAAAGAGTATGCAGCCATCGGTATCCTAAAATAGGACCTCCGGGGGTGGTTTTCGCTTTGTTCTTGGGAAAACGCAAATCATAACAACTCACCCAGCCTCGAAACCAACTCAGTTTGACGATTTGAAGGAAAAATGAAGCAATTAAAAATTTGTAGTTGGCGCCGAGTGTGCGTGGACACTCGCACTCAGCGACGCATATACTCGCGGACACTCGTGAAAGAAACCGAAATGATTTGTTGTGATGCGTCATTGGCGAGTAACTTCCTTCAAGTGTTTTGTGAAGCCCTTCAATTTGTACTCGCGAGTAGAAAAAAAGACGAGTGTTACTCGAGTGTTACTCGTGCAGTTCTCAAGAATAGAAGAATATAGAATATATCAAGATCAAGAATATGTATAATTTATGGGGTCGGAGATGTCTCCTTCTGCGAGGTACATACTGTGTCGATAAATCTCGACTACAGCGTTTCTAGTTGTTTTTTATTAATGGTGATTACATCTCCTAGCACTTCTGCTGTACTCTGAGCGGCGTGTTACGTAGGAATTTGTCTGTCTTTTTAAGTCCTTAATTGGCTCTAAGCCATCTGTTGCCAGGCTTCTCTTCCTACAGATTTCTCTACTCCGGACCAGAGGGCTTAGGTTAGGTTATGTTATCCGGATGCCTTCTTCTTAAAAGTGTCGCGCATAGTTCATTGTGATTCTAGCGATACCGGTTGTTGGAGGCGTTTCTTAAATAGGTTCCGGGTCCTTTTCGTCACTGCTTAAAACCTGCTCGGATCTAGTTTTCCTATAGCGTCACGTATCGCTGTCGTTTCATGATAAGTGCTGGGTAGAGATAGAGGATATGCTCTAGCGATTATTTCCTGCCGGGCTCCTTGCATTGCCTTCTCCCGTCGTTTCCTGTTATGCCAAGTTTTGGTGCATGCACCTTTCCTGACCAGGACGGCTGTTCTGTCTCTACTCAGTGTCGCCATGTTGTATGAGTTCTAATTGGGTAACCATAGTTCTGAGATTTTGTTGCCTGGCGCGATCCTAGACTAAGGCCACGTCGACTGCTTCAAATGTTAGCATGAGCTCCGCTGGCGCTAACTTACTTTTTGGCTATATGAGTAGTCCTTCCAAAATGGGGTGGCGACCCCAATCACATCCGCATTCTCTTCCTCTTCCTTGTCCCCCAGTTCCTGGCTGGAGAGCTCTGTGATTCTGCGATCCGCCTTCAGGGTGTTTGTGTTTATATCCTCCGGGTGGCGCTTCTTGGGGCTTAGGACACAGCCCTCGCCCCATGCCAATCTCACGAATCTAGGGTACAGGATTTCTCCCGCTTTGTAGTTGATCTGGAGGACCACGTGCTGCCCCTTGGCGTCGGGCCTTGCCACATGGATGACCTTCCTGTCAGCGGTTAGTACCTCCGTGTTCTGCCACTGCAGCAGCTTCAGCGTCGTTTCTTTAGGCATAGTACCAGGAAAGAATACTTTCGCCTTTGGTATGGACGGAATCGATGTTCTGTCCACTACTTCCACTACCCCCTTCCCATAGTTTTCCCAAAGATGCAACAGCATTGGTGACCCACTTCAGGGTGGTGTCGTCCCTGCAGCTCATCAGCCCTACCCCTTACAGCCATCCCGTGTGCTCGAATGCGACTGGCTGTGACTTTGGCTCTTCTATCCGCTTTACGAGCTCTTCGAGCAGCTTGGGCTTGACTGCTTCTGTCGACCAGAGCGACCACGGTGTGTGGTCGCGATATCGCCCAAGGTTTTCGATTTTGGTGGCTTTCTTGCTAGTGTCTCCACCAGTGTTGAAAGCGGTGGTGTTTCGCCATCAGTTGCTTTTCCACCTTGCTTGCATGTCTACTACCCGTGGAAGTTTTTTTATACCATGTACCTTAAGGTACAAATGGTATATTAAGTTTGTGCAAAGTATGTAACAGGGAGAAGGAAACGTTTCCGACCCTATAAAGTATATATATTCTTGATCAGCATCAACAGCCGAGTCGATCTAGCCATGTCCGTCTGTCCGTCCGTCCGTCTGTCCGTCTGACCGTCTGTCCGTCTGTATGTATGAACACGTCGTTCTCGGAGATGGTAAGAGCTAGAGGTGTAATTCTTTTTGCTTTAGGTCCGTTATATGTGTACGCAGGTCGAGTTTATTTCAAACTTTTGCCACGCCCCTTTCCGCCTTCGTAATTTGCATAAAACTGCATTTTCTTCGATAACTTTGACAAAATAAGAGCTAGAGACCTGTTTCTTTTTGCATTAGGACCGTTTAACTATTATGCAGATAATGTCATTTCCAGATTTTTGCCACGCCCCCTTCCGCCCTCGTATTCGCAAAAAAATCGATATCTCGAAAACGGTAAAAGCTAGAAACTTAATTTTAAGTCTGTTAGGTCTGCTGATCGGCTAACACGTGCATGCAAAATTACGCTCAGATCGGACAATAAATATAGAAGATATGGCCAATTAAAGTTTTACCCACCCCTTCCCACGGCAACGGCAAGAGAGGTACATGGTATCTCGTTGTCGAGGAATCTCGACTACAGCGTTTCTACTTGTTAAATATGTATTCTGTGTACGTTAAAATAAACTTGACTAAAGACCCCCAGCATGACAATGAGAACGTACAATTTATTTGCTTTAAATTAAACAGTCAATGCTCTTTTTCCATTTATTTATTTTTCCATTAAAAAAGGACATAATCATAAAATTAATTTCATTTAATAAACTTGAAATGCTCGGAAAACCGTTATTTAAGAATTTTATTTAAATTCATTAAGCGCTCCTGTTTTCTTATTTTTCTTTACTTGAGCGTATAACGATGCAGCTTTGTAGTTAATCGGCCCATAGTGTTGACTCTCGAGATCAGCATAAATGAAATCATCCTCAAAATTTGTCGCGTTTAATGGCTGTTTCATTAATAAGTTCGAAAATTAGTTTAATTTTTTTTTTATCATTTTCAGTTTTTAATTAAAAATACGGTAAAGCTTCATGCGATTGGTTATCATAAAGCGTTTATATACGATGTTTTCATTTATATTAATGCGAATGGAAAAAATATGGGATGTATGGAATTGTAAAAAGTGTTTAATAAAAGACATGAATATCAGTAACCAAACTCTTTAAACAATTTAATAAAATCGAACAAAATTACCTTTTTAGTAGGACATTTAACATATTTATCTTATTTATTGAATAGGTAAATAAATACAAATTTAAAATATATAGGTATTGCTGCTTTTGTAAGGATCCTCAAAGTCGGAAAGATTCTAAAAAATGACAATTGATTTAAATTAAATTAAAATTGTTTCTATTTATATACCGTAAACTAGGATATACAATAATAGATTCATATTCACTTAAATTTTTATTCTAGGCATTATTATTATATTTTTCTAAACTAGCTGGAGTCCCATGTTTACAAAACATTAAACAGATCGATTATAATTTTAATCTACATTTTATTTCAATATATATTTAAATAATTTTTATCACATACAAAAGTAGCTCGCGGTTACATTTAAATTTATTGATTTTGCTTTTGGGACTTCCCCCCATGCCACCATTTAATTCAAACGTGAAATAAATATTTTGTTCGTTACGCATTGTGGTCAAAATCATTTTTTTCGGTTTAAAGAATGATAATATGATAAAAATAAAATCTTGATAAAAATCTTCAGTTTGGCGCAATGGTCTATAATACTAACGATGCCAGCTTCATTCAATGCGTTATGACAAGTTTTACTTGAAAACGTAAGATAGCCTTTGATTTGCACAAAAACGCAGTAATTTCATAATAGTTATATTAAAATAAGCATCCAATTAAATTTAAACAAGTAAAGAAAAGTTCGGTGGATTTAATATTACACATACAAATTTTAAATAGTTTGTACATGATTCTTCTAAACAATGTTACCGTTCAAAATCAATTTTTTCAAGACAAAAAAAATAAAAATTTTAAAATATACTGTTTAAGCTATTTTTTATGTATGAAATATTTAAAAGCAAATTATAAAAAATAAAAGAGATATAATTTAAGAAATAAATATATATTTAAAACGTAAAACTCTTAAATCGTATCTAATTTTATTATTTACTTTTAACAATCCATTAAATGTAATTATATTTAAGTTTTTATTTTAAATTAGAATTGAATCAATATTTATCGAAGCTTCGTAGAAGCTTCATTTAATACTTTAAATCGTGAAACCCAGCAAGGGGTATTTATACTTCAAATTCTATTAAAGTTAATAGTCATGGGCCAATTGTTCCAAATCATTGTCTATATTATATTCTTCTTCACTAAAACTGTACCCTAAATCTTCGTCTTGGTCACCATTTATAGTAGATTCGCATTGAAAGGACTTGATCCCAGTTTTTGTTGGAAAAATTGGTTTAAACGCATGATTTCCATCGGGTGCTAATTGTTGAAATATAAATGGACGTTCATTTTGATCAATTTTTTCCCCCTCTTTTTGTTTATCTTGTAATTTTTTCCGTAGCTTTTGTAGTTTAGAATTTGCAGTCTGTGTGTTTTGAAAGTGAAATGTGTGATGTTTGTGCAATGGCAAGCGAGCTGGCCGTCGATCAACCATTATTTCAAAAGATCTATCGGCTTGATCCAATATATCAGGATCTGTGTTCCTAATAGTACTTTTCGGAAGTTTCGTCGGTAAATACGCTAAATTATCTTTGGTTGTGATAGTAAAATTTTGTGTCGCATCAAGCATTACTTTTTTACTCTCCGTGTACTCGATATTATTGTTGATATGCTTCACGGCAATGCCAGGTGATTTCAATTTGTTGGATGATGATAATCGGTTAGAATTTGCCTCAGGATAGTTAATGTTCATAGATTGCGGGGTATATGGTTGCCGGTGAATATGTACAAAAGGGTCACCTATAGTCTTCCTTCGAACATTTTTTTTACAGAAATTACTCTTTTTAAAATTCACTAACAGTTGATTGGTATCTGGAATTTTATTTTTCTAGCATTGGGTATCATTTTTTAAGAGTTAAATTAAATAGAAGAGAAAAATAAACAAATTGCATTAGAATATAGTATATAGAGATGTATTGACTAGTTATAAAGAAATATATAGAAAAATGTATAGTGGTTGGAATCTGAAAATACTCATACGATATTACAATTGGAAATTGTTTTCTTTTTTTTAACAATAACCAAGATTTTCAGTTGCTCATTGCATTAAAAGGATGAGCACAATGTGAATATTCTTTAGCTTACTACATACTAGTATATGTAGGCCACCTAGGGCGTCTTTAAGAAAGTTAAGAATTTAACCGATTCATGGAATAAGACAATTTAACATATATATATTGCAAAAATCAGACATTGGATTGAGGGTCTTTTTATGATAACAAGAAACAATTTTTTTTTTTACAGAAGTGACAAAAATAAGGTATAATGAACTATGGAAACTTTTTAAAAAAAAAACCATTTGAACAAAATTGTGTTTATAAAACTGAATGTCAATAAGAAACAAAACCGACCAACCTCTTTAAATTAAATTAATCTATTGTACCACAGTTTATTCTTACGCACCTCATATTTGCTAGAAGTTACATCATGATCCGATTGCTTAATTTGCTTCTTATAAGAAAAAGTGTGGTTATCAGTCTGATACGTTTGTATCTTCTCAATGCTGGTGTTATAAATGTTGGACTGAGTTGGATTTTGATGAGTGTTGCAATGCAATAATGCAGCTGTTCCGGTAGTTTCAGTTATATCTACCGATGTGGATGATGGCATTGCCTTAAGTTCGCTGTTATTTTGAGAGGGAGCAGATTGATAAGACGGCTCACATTGATAAACTTTTTTATTTTCCTGCTGTTGATTTGTATTTGTGTTTTTTATTTCGGTTTTAGAACATTTTAATTGTTGCATTTCAGTCGCGGCTACAGGAAACTGTGACTCGTGCGAGCTATTTGATATTCCAGAGTCACTTCGATAAATGCTAAGACTTTCCAGCTCAATTAAATGCATATTTGAATCATAGTTTCCATTTTTTTTAACATTAACATGTTGTGTTGGATGGTGGAAGCGTTTTTGACTTTGAAAGACAACTTTTTCTAATTCTTGCAATGGGTGGGGGTGTAATTGCGCAGTGGCCACGGTGCTACATTTTTTGCTTAGGCTTTCATTCGTATTTGCAAATGGACCAGATTGTTGCTTACACAAGTCGGCAGAATATCTGCAATTGCCTTTATGGAGTGGGGTTTTATGGGATCTGGGTAAAGAGCAAATGTTAGATGTAGGGCATAAACCTATGTTACCAAATTGCTTGCGTAATTTATTAGCACCTTGAAACTTTAATTCGGATTTATTTATCCTTTTAGCAACCATTATGGAGTTACTACTTGCAATTTCTAGTTGGCAAGGAATATGTTCCACTGTAGTATGGGTCGGCTGGTAATCTTGATCAATAGCACCTAATAGTTGCTTTTGGTGTGTTGAACACTTAGATATCGAATTATCGTGTGCCTGATGAAAGGGCACATCTTTTGGATATTCATTGTAGCTCACGAAGAAACAGTTGCCCAAATTATTTCCAGTTTGTTGAGTCATAATATCATTAGTTGAGTATACTTCTCCATATTTAGACGTTAGTGGCTTGCAATTAACGGTATTCACAATTGTATTTTTCATTGACTGTTCTAGCTGATTGCAATTATTTAAATCTAACGTATGATTATGATGTTCCACATTTGTAAGTTGCTGATGGTTATCCAATGGTTGATGAATATCTTCATTAAGTCTTTTATGTGGTGAAGAGCCGCTAGTCCCCTCTATGTCGTTAACATTTTTAGGGACTTTTGAGAGCTTTGTGCAAGAGGCATGTAATTATTAGGAATTGAATATGAAAAAAAGCAGTATTAAAGATTAATGTCGTTAGTATAGATGAACCTAATTATCATAGTTGAAAAATTTAAAGTAGGACAACTTTACAAGTAGGACCTTATTATAGGCCCCAAAATCTATGCTATTTTTGTACATATATTATAAGTTATATATAATTTAATACGTATACAATACAAAATTAACATATTTTTAATTATGTACCATTATTATGATTTGTATAATATATGAGCTTTTTAAGCTAGATATAAATTATTTTCTGACATTAAATTAATACTGCTAAAAATACATATACTGCTACATAATTAAAAATTAATATAAATACGTAGATTAAACGCAATACAGGAAGGGAAAATGCAGTTTGGTATATGCGGATTTTAGTTTTTGTTGGCGAAAATAATTTAAACAACGACTAAATTGTAAACATCATACTATTTGAATTATATTCTAATTACCTTTTTAGGTGCTGTTTGAAGACCATGAAAGGGAAGATTCTCATATTCGCCAGGTTCCGTCAATGGTTCCCCCAGTGAAGACGATTTGTCGTGTACTATAATTGTGAGGAGGTTCCATTTCATTTCAGAAAAAAATTTTAAAACCACAAAAAAATTTGTTTTGTTTAAAAAAAAAAAAAAAAAAATTAAAATATGTAAATAAGTAAATAATAAACAAAAATAAAATGGTTTTTGTAAGTTATACGAAAACAGTTTTGTCTTAGTATTGCATTGCAAAATATTGAAATATTTAACTGTTAAAGCATGCACTTAACATGATAAAATATTTTCTTAATATTTTCTTACTTGTCACATGTATTTATAAAAGAATGCCATCCGACTGTTTTATTTAATATTAATATCAACATATATTGAAAATCAATGGGTTAGTAAATACAATTTTTAAACCTTGCATTTAGCCAGAAACAAAAATTTTCATAAATTCAATTCAAAATATTAAAAAAAAAATGTCATTACAAATGTTCATTATTGATAATGATTTTGTTTTTAAACCGGTTGATACGTTTTAAGTTTTATTTTATTATTGAATTTAAACTTTATATTAATATATATAATTTTTCTAATACTTGGAATTTAATTTAAATTTAAATTTAATTTAAATATGTACATATGTATTTTCAGGATCCTTAATTAACCTGTTACTGTTTTTTCGTTTAAATAATTTAATAATTGTACTAAGAGTGTGTCAATGTGGGTATGAGTGTATGGGTACACAATCTCGGGAATTTCACCAGAAGACTAATTTCATCTTAAGTGTAATATTGCATCAGCCTCTAAGGCTGCAAACATAGTGCGCGCTGGGATGACGACGAAGATGACGACGAAGTTGAAGATGAATTGCTTACGAAGCGAGTAGCGAATAGGTTGCATAGTGAAAGACGAATTTTTTGCGATTTTTGATGTTAGTCGCAATCATCATTATCAGATAATGAGCTGCTGTTAGAGAAAGGCTTATTTTTTAATTTAAAACGAAACAAAAAAGTGAATAAAGCATTCGGCGAATTTTATAATTTATTTGATGATTTGATCACATTCTGTTAAAAATTGATCCGCTAATTATTAAATATTGTACAAATTTTAATAAAACTCCAATTATACCTCCAGAAAGGTAGAAAAATGTGCAAATATTTTTTGTTTTCATTCATTTTAATAATTTTTCAAAGCACAATAGCAACCGATTCGTCTTCAAAAACAAAACCCCACCGTTTGAGGCTGATTGCTTGCGTTTCGTCTTCGTCTCAGCGCGCAGTATGTTTGCGGGCGAGCGAATTCATACGAATGGTTCTACACCGTTATTTTATCTTAAACTTCAACTTCGTCCTCATCTTCGTCTCAGCGCGCACTATGTTTGCAGCCTAATTGTGCTGTGATCTGCATAGCGTCACTTTAAGAAGTACCGTTTTAGCGGAGCGTGGAGTCGCTGTCGTCGAGTGTGGTTCGGTGGTAGGCACGGAAAGAAGAAGGGAAGTCGCAGTCAGTTTCGTTCAGACAAAGAGGATCTGTATATACATATGTATGTATGTATACCCTTCTAAGCGTGTACAACCGAACCTCGCTTCGCTAATACAATGTCGAAAAATACAAGGAATGCTGCAACATATGTATATGTACATATGTATAGACAGCCATACGATATAAATGGCCATATAAATATTTCTTTTTGCAATTTAGGGGGAATGAAAAAAATGTCCAGTTTTCCTGCTCTTTGTAAATTTATAAGGGAATTAACTCGAACCATCTCGGAGTTATACTCAATTATGTACACGAAATACCGTTGTTTGGTCTAGCTAAGGACGACTTGTTCATACATACAGACAGGAACATAATAAGCCAATTTTACATTAAGGCCTTCAACTACATACATATGTATGTATACTTTGTATGTTGCAAAAATTTTTGAATGTAACCCTCATGACTGATGTCGTATTTTGCGTTGCAGAATTGATCAAACGTTAATCTATTCTAGATTTATATCAATTACATGATTTAGATAATTAAATCTTTTATTTAAATATTATCTCACTTTTATTTGGTTTATTTATATGGTCCATTAGAGAAAAAGTGTTTTCGCTGTCATTAATTTTGGTTGATATACATGTATAATAGCTGGGCCTGGCTTTAACATGTATTGTTTCCCTCGGCAATAGGTGTGTACATCGTAATCTAGCATTAATCCGTTTTGATTGTGGGACTTTTAAAGAGTGTTCGTTCTGGCTTATTTTGCTTTGTACAATGTAAATAGCTTCCACAGGATTTTTCTTCTCTGAAGTAATCCGAAATGGTATAGATTCACTACATCCGGCATTTTTTAAACAGCTTATATCCATGGTATCTACGGTTGTTTCTGCTTCTTTAAAAGACTTACTATTGTGTTTTTGTTGTGGATACTTTTTGTAGGTTACTGTATGTACAATAATAAAAATAATAAGAATATAAAAAAATGGGAATAATATACTCTACCACTGCCACTGGAACGGATTCCATTCAGTTGATGATGAGAAGTGGTTTTACTGTAGGTCCGCGCAAGCCAAACGTCCGGTAACAGATCAACATGGCTTCTTTGACTATCACGGCAATTACCGGTATGACTTTTAGCTCTTTCAAAAATAGATGTTATTATTCGCTTAATTTTATTCTGAGCAACACTAGAAGAAGACATTGCTTTATTGGATATTGTTTCAGTAGCTGATTTCTCAACGAGGTGTGATAATGATTTCTCTGAAGCCGATAATTTTGTAATTTTAAGTTGAGGTTTTTGGGAGAGACTTAGTTTGGGTGGCGATTCCATAGAAATTCGTTTATTGAAGAAGTCAAAAGTATCATTTGACTGTGGGCTAAGTTGTTCTTTACCCGGAAGTTGCTTTTGTTTTAATGTCATACGATTAACGGTAAGATTTTCCTTAGTGTCATTGTTTACATGCACCATTACTCCAGGTCGAAGAGGCCAGCGTGGTGGAGACTTGGGTACGTTGACGCTAACAGACGTTGATGGATGTTGATGTTTTCGAGTTTCATCTGAGGTTTGAAATTTTGACATAATGGCTGCAGATTTATTTTCATTGCTTAATGTCACTTCCGTTTGTGGTGATACTGGCTGGTATGAAAGCACACTGTGTGTGGGTACAATGTGTGTGTAAAGGACGTATATGCAGTTGCAGTTGTACATAAATAATAAGATGTTTAGCTAATTAATATGATAATAGCAAAATTTCAGTAAAATGATTTAAAAAAAATTTTGTAACGGATCACTGTGCATTTCTGTAAAGCCTTATTTATTCTTCATCTATAAAATCTTATTTTTTTGAGAAATTTCAATCTTTCGTTCCGGTATAAATAATGATAACAACAACAATTGTGCAAAAGTATAAAATAATCATTACAAATTTAATATATGTGTAGGAATTCATGTGATAATAAGAACAAAAAAAAATAATAATATATTTGCATAATATTTAAATAACCATATAATTTATTAAAAGAAGGTAAAATTATAATTTTGTACTTACCTCTGGGTGGCACTTACGGATACTTCTGTGAGATCTTTTTAAGTCAATAATTGGTATGTGTATGTGGGATGTATATGTAGGTGAAGCCACGGGTTTATTCATATCAAGCGATTAGCATAATTCAGCATGTAATGTATTAATCAGTTGCGAAGAATAACAGTACATAGAATTTCATTAATGAATAAAGAATTAATTTTTAAAATGCATTCTATTTAGTTTAAGAACATAGAAAGTTATTTGCTTAAAAATTAACAACATGCGTAAATATAAGCAATATTGTTCGGAGGCAGATATTGTTTTGTAAGTTTTTATTTAATTTCAATATTTAAAAACATGATGTAAAAAGAACCTAACAAATAATCCGATCCCTATCTTTGTATATTCACCCTCACGGCGGTTTAGGCACAATTTTCTCGATAAAAAAATTACATTTTATACGTGATTCTACAGAATTCACATCCACAATATCGACCCTATCACTATTTTGAAGTGTCCTCTAACTTGAATCATTCTTAGTTCGAAATAAAAGAATCTGTATCTATTGTTCTGCCAGCACATTTCCTATATCTTCCAGGAAAACACCAATCGAAATAACAATAAATTGTGAAATCCATTAGCAGAAAGTTGTCAGCATGTTCGTAGTAAACTTAATACGCTTGTTGAAAGGTAAATATCTTTAGCAAATATCTTTTTTGATATAAACGACAAATTGTATATATATATTTTTTAAACTAATATATCATTTTTATCATGGAATAAACTTATATATCATTTGTATCGTACTTACATTTGTCCTGGTGGCGTCGACGGCGGCAAATACAAATGATTATACAGCAAATGACAATGACTGACAGCAATATGATCAATATGGCTGCAACAACTACTATAAGAGTTGTATTTTCCCATCGTTGCCACCAAGTTAGTTGCTCTAATTTAAAAAAGAAAAATTGTCAATTTAAAAATATTAATATGCTGATAAGAAAATACAATTTAGCCAAATTACTTAATTAATTTGATTCAAATTCATTGCTCTAAATATTGTATTCTATAGAATTAGCCGCTCTTTGTAAACACGAGTATCATTGCTATTTTCCGGAGAACTGTAGTTCGCGCAATCGGCATATCTTTGTAAGTCTTTCATATTTCGATATAAGTCAAAAACTATTGGCGGCTCAAACATACAGGTATGTCATAGATAATATTTAATTGGTAGAAATTCTTCTACTTAAAGTCGATTTTGATCACATACTGTGTTATTATTTTACACGCATATTTCTTTAAAGGATTTACAATAATATTAGTTTCAAGTTTACTTACTTCTTGGTCGCACTGTTTTTAAATTTCCATTCAGATCATGAAGAGTTAGAAAATGATCGTTTATGCATGCAATTCAGAAAAAATATTTTTATTTCATTCAGTAAGTTTTTATTATTATTAGTAGCTTTATTCAAATAAAAAAAATTGTAATAGTATTTTCAGGATTGATTGGAAATTAAAATTGCATTCTTGTCAGTATACCAAAATCCATAAATTAATTCTGAACACAAAATATTGTATAATAATATGTTCAATATTTTCAATGAAGTCTTTTAAATACAATTAGACAAATTTTAATAATGCAAATATCAAAGTAACTGTAAATAAAATAAATGTTAGTTAATATTTTAAACTGTTAAGTCACATATTATTTTATGCAGTACATTTAAACGCCAATTTAAAGATAAATTTATCTAAAATAATAAAATATATTATTTTTTTCAAAACCGATTTGTGAATGACTATAAATGCCTAAAAACTAGGGAAATTTGGGGAAATTTTCTGCCACACCCCTAGAATTCTTGTTTCAGATCTGGGTCACAGGTGATTTGATAATTCTTTTTGGATCATTGGATAATTATCCTGGTTATGTCGGAAATACCCAAATTTCTGGCACTTTGGAGAAATTTTTCTTGAAAATCTGGAGGTCTCTATTAATAGTAGACTCTATGAAGTCCAGGTTTCCAACTCCAGAAAATGACATACAGGCCCATACCGTCTTTGACGGTTGGCCACAATTGGTATGCTTTAAGCTCAGCATTTTGTATCCGAGCCGAGCTTTGGTGCCGAGATAAAGTGATAGCTTTTATTTTCTTGACTGTAAGCCAGCCAACAAAATGTTGTTGGTGACCCTTTGCCTTTATTATGAATTCGATTTTTGTGAAAAAATGTTTATTTAGACAGTGAATGATCCAATACTAGCATTCATCGCGTTTAGAATTACCATTTTTTAATGATGGGGCATTTTATGATGGGGCATTAAGCCACTTTATAAAATATTAATGTATTGACTTATTGGGTGTTTTAATGAATCATTGTCAGTTAGTAGAAAAATGGTTGCAAAATTTAAACTAAATTATAAAATTTCAAAAAAATGGAATTGGTATTTTTTGGAAGTTTTATAATTTAGTTTACTTCCTTTTTTGAGACTGCATAAATTAATAAGTAACATGGGGTTTCCCTGCGTCGCTCAGTGGATCCAATAAAAAATATAGCGGAATAAAAGTCCAGTTTTAACTTTTGAAAAACGCGTTAGGTGTTGTTTTCTATTAATAAATAAACCTTTACAAAGCTCAAAAAAATTTGAATGCGCTTTCAATTGCATTCCTGATCGGCTGCGAGCTTCGAAACCTAACCCTTTTTCAGCACGTGTCCATAAAAAGATTTCAGGCTGTTAGTGGTACATTTTCAAGCATCAAATAAATTAATATATTTTAGTTTTTTAATAAAAAACAAGTAGAAACGCTGTAGTCGAGATTTCTCGACAACGAGATACCATGTACCTCTCTTGCCGTTGCCGTGGGAGGGGTGTGTAAAACTTTAATTGATCATATCTTCTATACTTATTTTCCGATCTTGACGTAATTTTGCATACACGTGTCTGACGATTAGTGGACTTAGCGGACTTAAAATTAGCTTTTAACATTTTTGAGATAACAATTTTTTTGCAAATACGAAGGCGGAAAGGGGCGTGGCAAAAATCCGAGAATGACATTATTTACGTAATAGTTAAGTTTGCCGAAGTTATCGAAGAAAATACGGTTTTATGCAAATTACGAAGGCGGAAAGGAGCGTGGCAAAAATTTGAAATTGTGTACGCCACATATAACGGACCTAAAATTACACCTCTAGCTCTTACCATCTCCGAGAACGACGTGTTCATACATACAGACGGACAGACAGACACACAAACAGACAGACGGACAGACAGACGGAGAGACAGACAGACGGATAGACGGACATGGCTAGATAAATGTGTGACCTGTAAGTTGCTTTTGCAAAAATGCTTTTGAGTAGCTTTTTAACGTTATTGGACGTAGATAATTGAAGTAATTATGTAAAGTGTCAGTCCTTGTGGTGTGAATATATCCAAAATTATAACAATCTACCTGTACGTCCACCTCATAAGTCTGTTGCATTTTTTAGGTGAAATATCAGTCAGTAAGCGCTTCCTTCTATCATGTGGCTTGGCGAAAATGTCGCATCAAAAAAGTTGTTAGTATTAAATGAATTTGTTTTTGGTACAGATACTTTGCAAACAAAGTCGGCATAATTCTTCAAAATGTTTCCACACAATCAGCTCGTGAATACAAACATACACTTCTGTATGTATTGTGCATACATACACAAACTTCCGCCCAGCATGTGCGGCATGCCGTTGCCTCGGGAAGGGGTGAGTAAAACTTATGCAAATTAAATAAACTTGATCTGTCTGCAATAATAACACTCATGCCATCTTCGAGAACGAGGTGATCATACATACAGAAATATAGACGGACATGGCAATATCGACTCGGCTGATCAAGAATATATATAGCATACTTTCTGGGGTCGGAGTCGTCTCCTTCTGCCTGTTACATAAATTTGCACAAAGTTAATATACCATTTGTACTTTAAGGTACATGGTATAATAAATACTTATTCTGGTTCAGGTTAAATGTAAATAAAATTAAATAAAAAGAGATAACTAAAACTTTGCAATTTTACTGTATGTACATGAATTTTTAATAACATTTGTATGGGGGCTGGGGGAAATAACTAACGTAGACCGATGAAATTAGATTAAAAACTGCAATTACAAAGTTTCATTAAAATATCTATCGATTTACTCAAGTTATTAATTAAATTCCGCTAGCAGGGCTATTGGGCTCTCTGTGCGTCGGATGTTTTTGACCTTTTTAATTTTTGGGAATTTTTATACCATGTACCTTAAGGTACAAATGGTATATTAACTTTGTGCAAATGTATGTAACAGGGAGAAGGAGACATCTCCGACTGTGTAGTACTTATATATTCTAAGGATTTCAATATATTTGTTTTTCAAATAGCTTATTTATAAAACGAAAAGTTTTGTTCTTTTATACTTAATATCTCCCAATAATATTTGTACCAGCGCATCTAATAATGTTTTATTAATTAATAAACCAACGATATATGTACGTACCAGCAACCTCGAGTTCACAAAATATTCCTAGCCCAACTGTGTTGTTTGCTTCACATCTGTAAGTTCTTGAAATAGAATATTCTGGGCTTAATACGTAAAAGCTTTTCTCCAAAAATTCTTTTTTGTCACCACTGCCCAAAGTGTCAATAGTTTCATTCTCTGATTTAATTGACCAATTAAAGTCAGCCTGAAAGTTAAAGATAAATCAATTAATTCCAGAGTAATGCCTATATGCATAAACAAATAAAAATGGAAAACTATCGGTGTACGGTAAATAAATAAACAAGTAATAACGATTATAGTCGATTGTCTCGACATGCTTTTCGTGGATCGCTTTTCGTGGATCGATAACTAACTAATTTTGGCAACGCGAATATATACAATATCGTATCTGAATATAATGTTCCTAAAATGAAAATTGTATACGCCACAGAATTTTGCGGTATGCGAGGGTGCACGAGGAGGTAGCCAATTTTTAAAACAAACTTGTGCTATACTGGTATCCACATATGCAATTATTTTGTTGTCTATCTATTATAATTTCTAAGATCTAGGCTGTTGGATGGTGATCAAGAATATATATTTCACTTTATTGAGTCTCAGACTATTCCTTCTCCCTGTTAAATACGAATTCAATATACCCCGTTTTTTTTATGAAACGGGTGCCACAGAATTTACATTTTAATAAAAAACCTTAAGATTTCCTCATATAAAGTCAAAAAATTATGAAAACTAGATTCGTTCAAAGTTGCAAAACTCTGAACATTGCCGGATGCCCAAACCTTAGGAACTTTAAAGAAATACCAGAGACCAACAAAAATATTTCTAACATTAAAAACAGATTTTGAATAGTCAAAAGACTGTTTGAAACGTTTATGGTCAATGACCGCAATTTAATTTCTGCATAATTTGGTATTTAAGAAACAAAATTCAGTATATAACTTACCTCTACAGGATTTCCAAAAGCAGTGCAAATTAAAGTGTCCTGATCATCTATCTCCTGTCTTTCTATCGTACAACTCGGCTTAACTTTAAATAAAAATGGTAAGAAGGACCTTTTTATTTGAATAATTTCAAAATACTTACATTGCACGTCGATTTCGGTTTCTGCTGTGTTTTGTCCATGCTTGTTATAAGCAACACACGTATATATGCCCTTTTGGTCTCGTTTTAAACCACTATTTATAATCAAGGCGTTTCCATTGGCAATTGTTTCGTTTTTAAAAATCCATCTATATGAAGGCTCTGAGGAATATGATAAAAATATATAGCATATATTCGTAAGTTTATCATAAGGATAAATACTAGACACTAACTTTTGGCTCTAAGTTTAAACTTTTAAGCTGTCATACTCGTGCAGGGGAATATATAGGAATACCCTTAAATATGAATTCCCAGTACACAGTTTAAAAATGCATCAAAGAACATTCAACGTAAAAAAGGATAGGCTATGAGTAAAGTCTATAAGTGTCTGATTATTACTTCATAAACGGAAGTAGAAATGATTATAGTTGAGTGTTTCTATTATAAAAACCCGGTGATTCTGACTTTAAAATGTTGACTGCTGAGGCAAAAGTCGGGTGAATTTTGGAGCCCGTTCAAATCAGTCGAATAATCAATTCCACGCACTTTAATTAATTCTTACTCTTATTAATGGCATTTATAGTTAGAAGTCTTCTGCAATTTTAACATTCAACATTTTTTCGCAATTCAAGGATGGCAATCAGAGATCTGCATGAGTAGCACTTTAGTGTAACTAATCTTTTTTTCTACTTGTGAGTATAAATTGAAAGGCTTCAAAACACTTGAAGTGATGCAATCAGCAATGATGCATCATAACAAATCATTCTGGTTTCTTTCAACGAGTGTTCATGAGTATATGCTACGCCGAGTACGAGTGGTCCACGCACACTCGGCGCCAACTAATTGCTTCTAATTGCTTAATTTTTCGTTTAAATCACCAAACTGAGTTGGTTTCGAGGCGGGTTGATTTGTTATGATTTGAGTTTTCCCAAGAACAAAACGGAAACAACCCCCGGAAGGGCTAGTTAGGATACCGATGCCTGCATACTCTTTTATATGTTTTTTCATTACCAGAATATAGGCGTTGACATATTTTCAATGATCTTCATGGAGCTATTTTGAAAAAAGAGCAGCATCGGTTCTTTTTCTGAAAGGGATATTACAAAGCTTTGATTCTCTTTAAGGTTTCCTTTGCCATTAACCTACTTTACCTACTTTTTGGAAAAACGTAATGTATCCTTAAAAAAAAAGAGTATAAAAGGGTTATATCGACGCATTTCCGAGAATGTATGGTATATAGAAAAATCCAATTTTTCAGGAGATGCACTTTTCAAGTTAATCTCTTAAGAATACTTGAAAATAGTATTTTTTTTGAACTGGTTGGTCGTAAGCATTGCTATTTCAATGAATAATGGGTGCGCGCACCTACTTTCGGGAAACATCATGCAACTCTTTTAAAAAGAATTGTATAAAAGGGTTCGTGACCTGAGATCGGTAGTTTATAATCTTCTTTTTAAAGGGTATATGAGGTTTTTTCTAAAAAGTAGGTAAAAAAAAATGTGTGGTAAAGGCAACCTTAAAAAAGGGAATCCAAACTTCGTCATATTCCTTCAAGAAAAAGGGGTCGCTTCTGCCGCGGCTCAAGAACGCATATCTCAATAGAAACATGAAAAAGAGTATGCAATCTTCGATACGCTGAAACAAAGAACAAGGCGAGGTAAGCACACTCATCTGATATTTACTTTGTTGTTACTTTTGTTTTTGTTTTTCAAATCACCATGAGTGTGTCCCGTAAAATCACACCGCTTCTTCGGGACAAATATTTCCCTGAATCGTTCTGAGGTCGGCACTGATTTGAAGTATTTGGTTGCAAGAGAGTAGAGAGGGTGAATCGCACTTGAAGAGAGCGAGCGTATGAAGGGATTTGATTTGTTTTGAAGAAAGATGGCGAGTGCGAGTGAGTGAGTGTGATTTGCAGCCTATGCTTTTTACGTTCAATGAATGGCCCTACATTGTCAAAATAAACATGGATAAATAATGGATTTCCAATTTTTTAAAAAATATAGAAACTCTAGGTTACATCACATTCTATATCTATTAAATTAAAATATTGCGAATTACGCAAATAATAATGGTCCCTACTTTTTTTAGTGTGAAAAATATTTGTGATACTAACCTGGATTTGCTTTGGATTTGCAAATAATTCTTCCTGGTATGGTATCTTCTTCCACATGTACCATTTTCTCCGATACAGACGTTTTGTCAGGCGGATCTAATATAATATTGTAGATTAAAATGAGCCGGCCTTTCTCCTATGCATTTTATACTTACATTCAATACTAAGGTATGTGGAACTTTTAATGGCCGACCCGACAGAATTGGCTGTTGACATGCATGTGTAGTTCGCGTTATCAGCCTCGATATCAAATTTGTTTAAGGGCCAATTGGTTGTATTGAAGTGCTATGAGTCCCAAATCAAATGTAAATTTTATTATATGTTAAACGGCAAATGGACATAATGCAAATAAAGATACGTTTCTAGCTAACATTTTATTTTGGAAAAGGCTGATGTACATGGCTGATGCTGATCAAGAATATATGCCTATACAATGTTTTTTCTGAATTTAAACGCGAATTTAAATATAATTTTATTTAAAGTAATAATAATAATAATGTTATAAACAATAAATACACTACACACAAAAGGAAATAACGAACATTCTAAATAAAGTTTATTTTTGTTTGAAAAGACAACAATTCGCCTATCAGCTTTACGGGTGTTCTCGTGTAATTGTATATCCTTCAGTGATCCTATAGTTTTGAAGTCTAACAATAATCTCCACCCAATACGTTACGCTAATCACCAGACTACGGAGACAAATTTTATGTCACCTGAAATATATCTGTTGGAGTATAATATATTGATCTCTTATAGAATAGAAGCTAGACTACTGCATGGATGTATTCATTTGTAGCATGACAGTTATGTACAGTAGTATGAGTATGAGTAGTATGAAAATACTGCACTCATTCTTTACTACTATATTCTATAGGCCACAGGAAGATGGCACAACATTTTTAGGGTACTCACTTCGAGTGAGTACAGTTTATGGTTGCACTCTTCGTGAGTGAGTACAATATAGTTGGTTACACACTTCGTGAGCGAGTGCAGTATATGGATGTACTCTGGTTTTTTGTAAAAAATTGTATAAGTTGTTGTATACGTTTGTGATTGTCTTTTGTATTTTTGACGTTATTTAGTGCCAGAGCCCCAGCGTAAGAAGTACCGGTAAGAAGTATAAAATGTACCAGTCATGAAATTTTATTCACTGTACAGTAAGTCAATTGCACACCAAAACACTGTACAGCGTTGACTACTCCACACCAAAACACTGTACAGTGTTGACTACTCCACACAAATTTAGCTGTACAACGATGGAATGCTGCACACCAATTTTGCTGTACAGCTATGGAATACTACCCCACTCACTCATACCCAAATATACTCTGCAGAAAAAAAGTGTGCACACTTCTAGAATAGGCGATTCATTTGCCGTTTTGGTTACATTCATACAGAAGTCCAATAGAAGCATTTAAATTTTGCCGATTAAGGTGATGGACAAAGGGACAGATAAATAGATTTTTGATAATTCATTTTTAATTTGTGGTGTTAATCATATTCGTTAAAGAATTTGGAGATTTAAAAAAATCAAACTTACCAAAACAGATAGCATGCTTTCAAAATCACCAGTCGCAGAAGACGCATCCATATACTTATCTTTTATAAAGTATCTGGAGTCATTCTTTTCAATCGGTACACCATCTTTAAGCCACGATATATCACATCGAGGAACACACTCAATTCGGCAAGTTAATGTTGCATTTGACGTGGAGTGCAAAATTCCAGTATAGGGAGGTAAGTTTTTGATGAAAAATGGCGGTGCGTGTACTTTTAAATTGACCGTAGCAATAAGACCCTTGCCGCCCTCGTTGTAAGCATAGCAAGAATAATTGGTGCGACTGTCCAATCCAACCGGTTCAACTGTCCAATCTTTGGTCACGATGTCCTGTAGAGGGCCACGGCCACCTCGAAGCCATCGATATCTATTAGGTTTCGAAATCGATTGAGCAACAAACGAAAATTTACCCATTTTACGATACAGTGCATAGGACGAGGAGGATATTATATGTTTCGATTCAGCCCCCGTGTAAAGGGCTAATATTTGTGATTGTGTGGTAAACGTGAGTAAGGTACATAGGGAATGATTAAAATATAAGTCTATTAAAGCATGAGTTTCTTTAATATTTTCAACTGATCCCGAATAACTTGATATTAGTGTTTGTAATGTGGTTTGTAATGAAGCATTTGGTTTGAGCATTTCGTGTTGCTTTTGCGTCAAAAGTGATTCTAAAGCAATGCCACCATCATTTGATTGCATTGCTTGCACCGTATTGTAAGCTATTAGTACTGGATGTGATGTTGCCATAAATTGCGTATTCTGGTGGGTTTGTTTTGTTACAAACCTATTTGTATCTGGATATCCAGGATCGTCAACTGAACACGAGAATATTACGCTTTTTTTTTTTACTGCGATTGGGGGGAAATAAGTCAAAGTAGCTGGTCCTGGTTCATAATGTACCTATTAAATTTTATGTAAATATTTATTAAAAATTTTCTGCAACTTATCTAAAACGTACAATCAACTCTCTATCCTCACTCCGAGGTCCCCAGCCTGCAGCATTCAAACCTTCGCAAGAATAATTGTAGAAGAAACCACGTCCAATACTTTCCAACAAGAGTTTACTTGGATCAATGTGACAAAGATCTTCCTATGAATGAAACATAATAAAAATGCCAGAAAATATATTACGTATTTTATAATATATTGAATATAAATTCGAGTTGCATTACGTACATTCGTTTCTTCACAGTCTGGAAGCTCCTTAAGTAGAGTAGAGTTTGCATACCACCTCACTTTAGTAAGAACAGATGGATTGGCATCTAATATATTGCAAATCAGTGTTACATTAGACTCATCATTTTCTTTAACGGGACCCTCGGGAATCATTACAATTTCCACTGTTGGAACATCTAAAATATAAACAGACACCATTTTATTTCTCACATTATATATTTAGAATTTTTTATTTCACTTACACTGCACATCTAGACTAATTTCCTGCTCTGACGTTCCTTTTCCAATTGTATTGGACAATTGACAAGAATAATTTCCAGAATCTTCTTTATCAGTCGACTTAATAACGAGAGCAACATTTTCTGAATTACCACCTTGGTAATGGTCTGTATCATTGATGTTTACTACATCATTATTCCGATACCTGTATATGCCAAGTCAAAAGCATTTATAACGATGATTACTAATTTATTTTATTGGGGAAATAGCTTTTAAGTTTAAATAATGTAATTTTAAATTAAAATATATTTTTGGCGGGACAGACTTGGATCTTGATTTTGAAGATTTAGATATAAGACAAGCAGAAACGCCGTAGTCGAGATTTCTCGAGAACGAGATACCATATACCTCTTATGTTTATCAATAATATTTTTTATCAGGTACAAAGGTACAAATGGTATATTAACTTTGTGCAAATGCATGCAACAGGCAGAAGGAGACATATCCGACCCCATAAAGTATATATATTGTCGATCAGCATCAACAGCCGAGTCGATATAGCCATGTCCGCCTGTCTGTATGTATGAACACCTCATTCTCGGAAATGGTGGGAGCTAGAGGTGGTTTGCTTTTAGTGTGTTTTTATTGCAGTCATAGCAACTTTATTTTAAATTTTTGCCACGCCTCTTTCCGCCCTCTTAATTTGCATAAAACTATATTTTCTTCGACATATTTGCCCATAACTTGCACAAAATAAGCTAGAGACCTCAAGCAAAAAGATCTAGGTCTCTACCTCTTATATTTTCCAAGTTATGGTCAAATAGGTTGTTGGTAGTGAGTGAAACCTAACCATGAAAGTACATCACAAGATCCACGCAAAGCAAATACAGAACGTATTCATTCCGTTAATGCTTTATTCAAACTGCCAGAGAACTTAAGATTGTGTATACAAGAAGTGGATAAACGAGAGAAAGCAAACTGCTTGTTTCTTTGAGCGCACGCAAACATAGTTGCCACTTGGTTTATGATATTCAGTTTACATTTTCATGTCGAAGCAAATACATTTTTATTCAAATTGCAAAAGCGGAAGGGGTCGTGGCAAAAATTTTATATAAGCTTGAATTGCATGTAATAATGTCTTAATAACATAGACAGACGAATTTTTTTAAAATCAAATTTATATAGGTCAGAAAAAATATAAGATAATGCATTAATTAACACTTACCATACGACATGAGTTAAGGACGCAGGATTGGCTACATATTCGCAATTAAGTAAAACTATTTCACTGGTGTTGGTTAGCATATCGGGTGGGCTTACTTTCACAACCGGGGGATCTAAATATTTGAAGTCATGTCATTGGTTTTAAAATAATGTTTAAATGGAAACCAAGTAAATAAAGTTTAAAATATTATATAATGCTTTACGACTTTCCATGATTTAAATATTCGAAATTAAATTTAATATAACATATGAGGCGTTTCCGGAAATACTTAAATATTTCCTGAAGCCCTTAAAAAATTATAAATTATAGTCCAATAGTAAAATAACTACAACTTTATTAAATTACTTACATAAAACTTCCAATGTGAGAGATGATGAAATTGGTTTTTCTCGATTAATTTTTAAAACAATATTTTCAGCCTCACAACGAAATACCCGGTCATTCTCAAAACGAGAGGCATTGAATATTAGTTCAGATTGCGTATGATATGTGCCATCGTTATTTTCCAGCTAGTAACACATAATAATGTTAGTTAGTAGCTTTTTATTTTAATTCATTACTTACAGCCTTGGTTCGAATATCAATAATTTGATTTTCCTCAATAGTTATTGGTATGGTGTTATTATACCACGTAAGGTTGACTGCCGGTCGGGCTCCATGAATCTTTTAAAATATATAATATTAAAACTATTTTACGGTAGCGGATATTTCACATTGAAAACCCTAATATTGTATGTACAATATAATATATTTTACAATAGCTTAACAGATATTCCAGAAATTAAATTAAAATTAACTGCATTTATAATTACATCCAGTAAGACCCATACGTCAATTTACCATTCTTTAATATTGCTTTAACTTACATCACACGTTAAAACCACCTTGCTCCCTTGCACTGTATGATGTTCCACACCATTTATTTCAATATTAGTTGGTCGCACTGTGGAAAAAGGAAAATTTTAATGTGTTAGCTTTTTGTACGAGTATTTTAGGTCCATCAGTCAAAACTATTTATTCACACTATTCAAGCATTGAAAACTATTTAAATAATATTAACGCATACTCAAGTGCTAGCAATAAAAAGTAATAAAATTATACGAAACAGCGAGTTCTATGAGTTGGGCCTAGATGTAGATTGTATGCAAACCGCCTTATGTACTAAAACCCTTCTTTTAGTAAAACGAATGTAAGAAAAAAAAACTTTAGCAATCAAATGGAAGAGAACTTCTGAGTATGTAATAATATATTTTTTTTATATTATATATTATACATATGTATGGAAAAGTGACAGCCGGTCAGGGAGACGGACATGGCTGGACACGGTTGTTAAAATTCATAAAAATATGAAAATAAAAAGCATTTAATAAATACGTCAGTAAATGTAATTAATAAAAGATTATTTTCATTTTTCTATTTTTTTATAAATAACCACGAATGTGGAAAGGTAAAATGTTTTTTTAAATTGAATTTCAAATTGTTTAAATACCTTGTAAGTCCACGGAAAAACTTTTCACAATCGTAAATTCAATGGCTGCAGATTTTACACGGCATTCAATATCGTGTGCAAGATCTTCTCGGGATAATACCCAATCCAATTCGAGAGTCGACGAATAAAGACCATCAATTAAGTCATGTGTGGGTGAATCTACGTGGGATTACCAATTATATAATTGTTACGGATATTTTAGCAAATTTAAGACTTTATAATAACTTACAAGTTGTCAGTCGCTTAGTCCCGCGAAACCATCCCACATCTGGCTGAGGTCGTGTATTTTTTACCATGCAAGTTGCTTTGAGCGGTTGTCGCTCCTGCATTGGACCCACTATACTGCCGTTCTCAACGCGATCGCCTTTTGCATCCAATATGACGATCTCAGTAGGGGGCACTATACATGTGTGTTTTCATATAACGATATTCAAATATATGTGTATTTGTCTGGATCATGAGGAGTAGTTGAAATAACTATCGATTTGGATTTAATCAGCATAATTTAATAAATTTAAGAACGTAAAATGGGGCTTTCTCATAATAAATACTGCTTCTTACGAAACATTTAAAATAATTTATCTACCTATTGATTTGTAATGTATAAATTAATATTTGTATTGATCATTTTGTTGTGGTAGTTAAATAAATCAATTACCCATGTTTTCTGAAAAAATTTATCATTTTGTATAATTTTTATGAATTGGAATATTGTGTAGTCGCAAAATTAGGAAACATAGTAGAAAAATAAAATATAAAATGAACAATTTTTTGGTTAGCAATAATAATGATTTATTTGCAGGGTGGCATTGATAATTAGGATAAAAAATGTTCGTTGGGATTCGTTCACGTTTTTATGTATATGTTAAAGGTATAAAAGGAGAAAAATATTGGTTAATAGTAAGGATATTGAGTGTAAATATCAGCGATAAAAAGAATCGACTTAATTGGACCAACTAATAAATATCACAACACTATTTACTACATTTAATTTTTCCTAAATCCAAAATTTCCTAATAAAGGAGCGTAATTATACACATGACAAATCATGATCGACAAAAACATTTTTATGTGAGTAAAAAAACTCTAGGTCTTTTTAATAGTTTTGTTATTTAAACTATACAAGTTCGCAGATATGATGCGGAATTTGTATTCGACCTAGGCGAACAACTTTTCATTTTTTAATCCGCTTGAAAGTTCAACATGGAAGACTGAGAACTTGCCTGATGTGACACTGATAAGAGATTATATTATTATTATTATACCCGGATCTTAAAAAGAACAAGGGTATATTGGATTCGTGCGAATGTATGTAACAGGGAGAAGGAAGCTTTTCCGACCCTATAATATATATTCTAGATCAGCATCAACGGCCGAGTCGATCTTACCATGTCCGTCTGTCCGTATGAACGTCTAGATTTTGGAAACTATAATAAATAGCACAAGTTTATTTTAAAAATCGGCTACCTCTCCCCGGGGCTGCTGAGGGAGGTAGTTCTCAGTTTCACGTGGTTTTCGACACAATATAATACCGACACAATATAATATCTTTTGTAATTAATTTATTAGAAGGCATAAGGGGCCCTACGCCCCTTTGTGTCCTTATTGTCTGTAATGTTGCCCGCATGGACGCTCCGGCTACCTAGTGTGGTTAGCTTTAACAAAACTAAAAATCAAGTAACTAGCGTCTGGTTACTGAGCGATAAATAAGACCCTTGGATGCCTTCTCAGAAGTCGCTGTTGCGGAATTGGTTTGGTAAGGCCTACTGCGATTCCGATTCCGATGCCGTTGCAGTCTTTCATTGTACCGGCTGGAGTAGTAATTTATCTGCGCGGTAACCGTGGCCAGATTAAGGTTCCTGTGCAAAATGACATTTCGAACATACCACTCGCTGCCCGTGATTACCCTTGTGATACGGTTCTGTGCTACTTATATACGATTGATTTGGGTGTCACAAGCGAGTCCACAAATTTTGCACCCATATTGGTGCAATTACCTCGTTGTAGACTGCCAGCTTATTGCTAAGTGAGAGCTTGCTACGAGGACCGATGAGCCACGATCTGCTACCAATATAGCGTCGCTTCCTACCAATTAGACTTAACAACCTTCAGAAAAGGTGTTCTGCTAACTTTTTAAGCCTCAATGACTCTACCTGCCGTCGTCTTCAGCCGCTTTGTTATTCTTCACTTTCCTGATTGCTTTCCGTATTTCTCCTATTGAGGGGGGCGTGGAAGATATCCTGATGCTGGTGTTGGGAACGATGCTCCTGAAGATGGCGACGACACTTCAGGGCGCGCGATGTTCGTTGGGCACTGCCGTCGTGATACACTATCGACTTAAGGCTGTTTCTTTTGCTTATTACTCGTAGTTCCCATGTTCGTGAGCCTGCGCTGATAAGTGCCAAGTATCTACTCTGCGGTGTTCCTAAATACGCTGCATGTGCGCTCCCATGGCAGACAGATTCTGCTGCGGTAGCGTTGTTCTAAGTCTGGCCGATAGCGTGGAGTCGTCTAATCGATATAAGTTTAACAGGGGCGGTCTTCTTGTTTCTCTGGTGATCCGTCTCAGTTTGATTGAGAAATCCCCGACCACTAGCTCGTGGTCACTGTCGATAGACGTGCCTCTCCTGTTGCGTACGTCGGTTAGGGAACGCCTCCATTGTCTAGTTATGCAGATGTGGTCTATTGGGGTACGTGTATTTTCGTTTGGGGATGTCCATATGTACTTATGGACTTCTTTGTGCGGGAATACATTCACTCCAATGACCAGTTGGAACGTCTGGCATAAGTCGATCAGTCTATCGTCATTGTTGCTACGTATGCCGATACCGCGTCGGCCCATGATTAAGGCATTGAAGTCTCCCATGACTATTTTAATGTCATCTCCCCTTGGTAAGGGCATTATACAAGTCGTCTTTGATGTTATTGCAGGCGTCAGTTTGGGCATAGCATTGCACAATGGATATGTGCCTAGCGCTGCACCTGAATGTAGCATTGCTGATACTATCGGATACCGGATTCCAAGATAATAGTGTTTACTTCTATTTATTTGACACATAGATTCCTACTCCGCTCCTGCCTCCATCATCGGTTCCGCAGTACATTACTAGATTGCCGTTTGTTGTTGTTGCTTTTCCTTTTTCTCGCCACCTCGTCTCACTGATGCAAAAAAGGTTCCAATAGAAAGAGAGCGCAAATTGACATAAGTGGGAGTCGGCCCACGAAATTCGCGGGGTAACCCTACCAGCAATGCCCTTACCATCTACACTACGGAAGCCCCCGAATATAGTCCTTTTCGAATAAAATTGGAGACGACACAGAATTTCGCGGTTTGCAGGTGCAGACGAGGTAGCCGATTTTAAAAACAAACTTGTGGTGAACTTGCATCTCCAGAATCAGAATATGTAATTATTATAATATATATAATGTACAAGATCTAGGCGTTCATACGGACAGACGGACATGGCTAAATACACTCGGCTGTTGATGCTGATCAAGAATATGTATATTTTATGCCATATGTATACTTTATGGGGTCGGAGACCATTCCCTCTCCCTGTTACATACATTCGTACGAATTCAATATCCCTTTGTTCTATTAAGAGACGGTTATAAAAATACTAGAATGTCCCGAGTAATATAAAACAAGAAGAAACGCTGTAGTCGAGTTTTCTTAATAACGAGATACCATGTACCTCTCTTGCCTCGGCATGCATGTACAAGTTTTGCGATCAGTGGACTAAGCGGAGTTAAAATTATGTATTTAGCTTTTACCATTTTGAAGATATCAATTTTTTTGCAACTACGAAGGCGGAAAGGGACGTCTGGAAATGACATTGTCTGCATAATACTTAAACGGACCTAAAGCAAAAAGAAATAGATCTCTAGCTATTTTGTCTAAGTTATCGAAGAAAATACAGTTTTATGCAAATTACGAAGGGGGAAGGTGCGTGGCGAAAATTTGAAAGAAACTCGACCTGCGTACAAATATGACAGACCTAAAGCAAAAATAAATAACACCTCTAGTTTTTACCATCTCCAAGAACGACGTGTTCATACATACAGACTGACAGAAAGACGGATCGACTCGGCTGTTAATGCTGATCAAGAATATATATACTTTTTAGCGTTGGAAACCCTTTCTTCTCCCTGTTACATACATTTCACAAACTTAATATACCATTTGTACCTTAAGGTACATGGTATAAAAACACTCAAGCTACTTTTAACATTATATATTCATTGTGAAACTAGATGTGGTCATATCAACGTATTTCATAGCTTTTAAAATAAACGTACCTTCATAAAAATCAAATGTATTTATTTTTTATAAAATTAATTAAAATAATGAAGTAGACTGCTTACCTAGGACTCTCAGTTCTATGCGGTACCCATTAAAGTTATCACATGTTTCTTCTGGGATAAAAAATGTTGTATCACATAGATAAACATCTTCATCACCAATTTCCAAGTCATGAATAATTAGTCTATATGGATTTGACTCAACAGTTACCCTAAAAACAAATAGTGAGTACATTTTAGTTTTTATTTGTAGTTTCATACCTTTTTTCAAGCTCTCTATTCACACTTGTAACGTTCTGTTCTCCCAGAAGCATAGCTGCAATGCGATCATCGCCTCTAAACCAATTTAAAGAGTGCAGTTTTCCACATTTTGCTTCATTTACAGGACATGGTAACACTACAGATTTACTTTGCTGTTCGCTTATTGTGAAATCTGAAAAATAATAGAATATAAGAGGGTGGTTTAATAAGTCCTTTTTTTGTGCGTAAAATTGTTTTATTAAATATATATGTATATATACATATATGAACTATAAATGAAAACTGTTATTAAATTTACTTAACACCTAATATTTTTATGTCTTATCGCTATTTATTTACATACGTGGTACCTAAAGATGGCTTCGTATTGGTAATTGATTGGCAATTATCCTGGCTAGTCGGTTCCTGGAAACCTGTAGCTTTCCGTTGTACTAAATCGTGGCCCTAGCCACAAGTTCCTCAATGGTAAGTACTGCTCGTCAAGTCCCTGTGCAGTGTTTTGTTCCTGACGAACCAGGGGCACCCTGTTATAGTCCTAAGTACATACCTTATTTTGCAGGGTTTGGATTTTCTTTCAATTCGTGGTGCAGCCAAACCCCATATCTCGATTCTGTCCTCCAAGTGGGGACTACTAGGGAAGCGTATAGTACTTTTTTATTTTTTGGGGCATCCTCCTCCTTAAGGTGTAGCACCCATTGATTGACACATTTTGTCGGGTTCAGCGCCACAAAAAAACCTAACCAGATACGTCCCGCAGTCCCACCATGTCACATCTTTCCCCGTATCCTATATATTGATTGTCCGATCTGAATGAAATTTGATATGCATATGTGTGTTAAATTATCAACGCATTTACATGCATATGTACATATGTCTCTAGCTCTAATTTTGTCCAAGTTTTTATGGCGCAGTTTGTATGGATCAGATTGAAAAAGCCCATCTACCAAATCTGGTTTCTAGTTACTTTTTATTTCGAATTCAAAAAAATAGCTACCGGAAAACGGCTTGCGATAAGTGAGAATGCTTATTTTGATCAACGCCACAATTTTGTCTGAAGAACAAAATTGTGTGAGAAACTATATAGAGATTATGTAGGAAAAATGTTTTAATAACTGGCCGGATAACGCCGTAGCAGGATTCCAAGCTGTTCTAAGAGGGACACAATAAGCTATCAGGTATTAAGATATGGTTTCAAAATACTACTTTAAGATAAATATCAGTAAAAATAAAAACATGATCAAATTGCTTTTCTACGGCGTAATCCATTATTGATTAATAATACCCTAAAATTTGCAGTCAGTTCTGTAAACCCTGGTATATACGAAATTATTCATACTGAAACTATTAATAATTCATAATGAAATGATTTAATATGTTTAAAATATACTTATAACTTTATGAATAATAATTTTATAATAAATTTATAATTTCATAATAATAATTTTATTAATAAATTATTCATAAAGTTATAAGTATATTTTAAACACATTAAATCACATCATAACGTTTTTATAACATATAACATATTCATTTACATATTCATTCATTTCATTCATATATTCATTTTATCACCCATTTTTATAAAAACAAATTATTGTAATTTTTTGTTCAAGTAAGACACAAAACATCTAAAATATTGAAGAGATATAACCATTTAAGGCAACATTATCGACAGCTTTTAGTCAAACAATTGAAAGATTCTGATCAAAACACTATAGAATTTCATAGGAAATTATGTACATATATACATACATATGTACAGTGGCCAACAACATTTTTAGCACAGTGGGCTTGGTGAACTGTCGGACTCGATTTCTCCCGTTTAAATTGAGATCAAATTTGTGTACATAATATGATACGCAACAACAAAATTTAATTTGCATCAACCTATATTTCCTTCAGTATATTTGACCATACGTTGAACTAAATAAGAGCTGGACACATACATATTTCTTTTTGCTTTAGGTCCGTTTAATACGTATATACGCGTATAATGGTGGTTTTGCAACGCTCATTTTTTGCTTTAAAAATTTGTTAAAAAAACTGTATCTCCCAGATGATAAAAGCTAAAGTCATCATTTTTATAGGCAAAATCCGCTGAACATGTTACACATATTTACATTTAGATAATAAAAATGTAGATCGGACAATAAATATAAATGATATGGCCTATTAAAGTTTTGGCCACACCTTGCCAGCTTTTGACAAGTCACCCACAGTGCCCACAAAACCTTTTTTGATTCATTTAAATGGAAAAAATTGGTGATATATTCGGGATTTGCTTCCTTATAGAGTAGATTGTGGGTGCAACACATTTGCGACATTACCGCGGGCGGGGGTCGGCGAACCTGCTGATTTTTGTAGCCTAGATAGATATTGACTCTACCAATATAACATTTTCAGCATTTGCGCAGGCGTGGATTCTCGTGACTGACTGTTTTTGGTAACACGAATAGGTAAGTATTCTACCAATATCTTATCCGAATATAGTGATTCTAAAACTAAAATTTTACACGCCACAGAATATTGCGGGTGCAGGATGAGGTAGCCGAACTTTAAAAGAAACTCGTGCTGAACTGGTATCCACAGAATCAAAATATTCAAATATTATTTGTCTATCTATTATATTTTACAACATATAGGCATTTATACGAACGGACCGACGGGCATGGCTATATCCACTCGGCTGTGGTAGCTGATCAAGTTATAGATACATACTTTGTGGGCCGCAGGCCATTCCTTCTTTCCGTTACATACTTTCGTACGAATTCAATATACACTCGTCCTGAATAAAATTATTGGCACACTTAAATTCTAATTAACATTTGGAAATTTTTGGTCAAATAGAGTTGGTCCTCAAAATGTTATATTCTTGAGTGCGAATAACGAACTTTTTACATATTTTTCCCTTATTTTAAAATGAGAGGAAAGCCAAATTGAATAATAGCAGAAAGTAATGCTACGTTTGCACCATCATGGTTAAGTCTCTGCCAAGATTAGTGAATGTATGGACAGAAGCTGCTAAACCATTACATTAGTACAGCGTTTCAAAGGAGTCTCATGGCTGCTACATTTGCTATACCGATATTTTTACTTAAACTCTGCAAATTTATTTCATTTATTATTTCCCTAGAAAAATTAAAATATACATGCGTATTAAAAAATGTGTATTTCATATAACCGAGTTTTTTCTAAACCGAGTTATTTCTAAACTCGTAACCTCGGGTTGCGAGACTCTCGACAATAGCTCTTCTCAGCGTGCTTAGCCCCGACAGCATAAATATTACGGTTCGTTGCCTGAGAAAAATAAAGCGGTTAAAGTGCATTGGCAAACGTGTAGAAAAAATTTTCTTAAAAGAGTAAAGTGAAACTAAAGAGAGAATAAGGAAAAACGTTTTTCCCACGAATTGCAAAAAAAAAAAACAATAGGCAAGCTGTACACAGGGTTGCTATGGAATCTAATTATGACCAAAAATTATGTACATTGGTATATATGTATATGTCCATATACGAGTATACCACCGCTTAATAAACAAAAGGTCTTTCAATTAAAGTTTAAAAATGTAATAACATAAACTTTAAGTAATGGATGAGATGACGTCATCGGACATTGACACTGACCAGGGATTGGGTAAGCTTAAATAGTATATTCTGTATTTGTTATCCGATCTTAAAAACTCTTTTCCAAACGCTGTAGTCGAGATCGCCAACGGGGTACCATGTACCTATTTTCTTTATTGTCCATTTTTTTTTTAAATAATTTTGGACTTTTTTTTTTACATCCAAACAATCAGCTCGAGCACACAAACATACACTTCTGTATGTATTGTGCATACATACACACACTTCTGTATGTATACACGTGCGAACGAATTGAAGTCAAAGATGATACGGATGTCATATCTTCTATATTTATTTTCCGATCCGGACGTAATTTTCCATGTATGCACGTGTGGCGATCAGTGGACTGAAAAGTATGTTTACCATTTCGAAGATATCGATTTTTTTGCAAATACGAGGGCGGAAAGGAGCGTGAAAAAAATCCGAGAATGACATTATCTTCGTAATAGTTAAACGAACACACCGCAACAATCAGACGAATGCTTGTGCGCCGGTTCCAGGCTTCAGTCCTACTACAAACTTTATTAAACACACCTGTACATACAAGTATAATTTGTGGGACAAAGCTAATATATATTACATTCAGTTTAAGTTACATACATAAGTGCGTGGTTATCCTTAACGAAGCATCAATTAGTAAATACATATTTAGATTCGTAAAACAGATCAGATCAAGTTTTCGTAAAAATTTGTTATTCCTAACTATTTTTTTGATACGTGCATAGATTGTTACTTCTAAAATTTTAGAAATACTTACCAATTTGAGCACTTGCTAAACGAGATAGGGCCAAATAAACCACAAACAGGAAATTTTTTGCGCATCCGAAACCACATAGTTTTGATAACAAGAAAGTTCTTCGAGTCATCCTTCTGGCTAGAAAGTCTTTCCTTATAATATCGCCAAAATTAATTAAATTGGTATATCGAAGACTGGCTCTACTCGATTTCTCATGTATCTTGTTGAAATGGTGTTTGTTTTCTGTCTTAATATCGAACAATTATAACTGTAGTACTAGTTTATCGCTTTTATTTTTATCCGTTTATCTGAAAAAAAAAGAAACAAAATATGCAATCATTGATCTTGATGGCGAGCTTATCTATCCATGCTACCACCACCGATGGCATATCAAATTAATCAAATTTGGTACCCATTTTAAACACTAAACGGCGCCCTTTAAGTTTAAAAAATCGCAAGCCTATGACAATAGAATGAGACAATTTTGCCAGAACCCACGAAGTCAATTTCGATATCCCGCAATCGTAAAAGGAATAAATAGTATCACATATTGATCAATTAATATTAAGAAAATGTATTTAAATACATAATACACGTAGATGTTATATGGTATTATTCGTTTATAAATAACGTAGCTTTGCAGTACGGGAAAAAATGTTTTCTAGAAATGCCTCCTATGCGTTAGTAAATATAAACAATAAAGAATGGTTGCAAACCACTTGGCTATCCCGATTCCGATTTAAAAATGTTTTCTTTTAATTGAATTTACTACCTAAAATTACATTTACTAAAGAAAATAAAAGCATTATAGACAATTCAATGATTAAGTTGCCAACGGATTTGGACAATTTCAGAAAACTATTCAGGACGACAAGAAATTTTTTAAAATCCGCAATGAAACCCTTTTACACAATAAAAGTTAATTTATGGTAATATACGAGAAGTTGTTAAGATGTTAAGAGATCGATTTTAAGAAAATACTTAATACACAGCTGCATACTTTGAATTATAAAATAAATTTCATTAAATTTATTGAATAATGTTCGCAATTATCAAGCCAGAAGTCCCCTAATATCGAAGTTTGCATTACCTTTATATATTTACTACATACATATGTATGTGTGAATGTACCCAGCCGGACACGACATACATATGTATGTACTTGTATTGGCTGTATGCTACATAAAAAAAACATTGCGTGCTATTTCGAAAAGTGATTTTCTGTGATATAATTCTCACTGGCCCGACCTCTTTATCCGGCACTGCTGTACATATGCACATATGTGTATCCAAACGTAGGCACGATATATGTATGTACATGCATACATACATATGTTTATAAGCGAACAAACTTTTGCAAATACATATGCATATACAGGTCTTTATTCAAAGATATGTGCAGCTTTTTGGTATCTCGATTTTAAAAAAATGTATTTATTCATAAACATAGCCGTTACATATGTACATACAAATTTGTACATACATATGCCTGTAGAATTGCACGTTTGTATATATTTTGTATGACAACATTTTCATGGCTAAATATAGTTTTTATTTTACTGTGGGGTTACTTGTTGCCGCACTAAAATAATGAGAAATATGTTGATTTAATGAATAAAAGCGTATTGTTTAAAAGTTTGTGTGTAAACGAACTTTGGCCGTTATTTGTAAAGTAATTATTATAATATTCTTTACAGGTGACCACTGTTGTAGTTTGCACTATTTTTAAATAAATTTCACTTCTATAAATCACTTTAGATATTTAAAAATTGTTGTTTTATATGAACTCTTCCTCATCATATTTTACCTTCGCTTAAAGCACAAATTTAAATTTCCGACATTTATTTTTTAAATCAAATTATTTCCCCTTACTTTGACATTGCTCTCGGGATAAATTATTTATTTTCAGATGTTGACCAAGCTTGCGTCTTAAATTCACACGCGTTCCTATGGCTTCAAGCCGAAGAAGCGTCAGGTGATGGGAAGCGAGATGACCGGCACATCCGCGTTCTCAACAACGTTCGAAACGAAACTAGCTGATAGGTGGGAAGACGACTAAATCCAAAGAGCCGAACCGTCGGCAGCGCTGCTGACAGACCAGAGACAACAGCAAGGCAGAGAAAACAACCCCTAAACTGCCAACACATGATGACGTTGGATTCCACGGTGACGTAGGCGTTGGTTTGGGCCAATGTTTGGACCACTTAGTGGCCTAAACAGAGGGACTCATGATATTCGCCGCATCTTGCACTCAAAATGCTTTTACAATACCTTGGTGGAAATATTATCTCTATAGAGTACATGTAAATACATACATAGATATATTTACGCACAAGTCGATAAGCAATATTTTAAAAAGGCACATTAAAAGTTCCTTTTTAAAATTGTGAAACGGATATTGCAAAATTATACACACGAATTCGTATAATAAATAAGTTGAGCATTCTGATTTTTTTTGTGCATTTCCATACGATGGAACATTTAAGATCCATCAGAACCGTTGTTTATTTTTGGCGAACATCGAAATACAGAAATAAAAACCTAACAAAATTAAGCCGCTGGCCGCCGTCCACAACAAGCAGAGAACGTAATGGTTGATAGAAGAGTGAAATACTCATTCTAAACGGGAGAGAAACGAATTAGCGTATCACAAATTATAAGGGACCGTTTGCAACCTGCACAACTGTTGTTCTTATTCCCCTTTCCTAGGCAAGGCAGGTGGCGCCGAACTGGCAAGCCGGTTTCATTCCAGTAGCTTAGATACTCCGCCAGGCAGGTGGCAGGTGGATTGTGATGAGGGTAGCCTGTTTTTAAATGTACACACATACATATGTTACACACCTTTCGAATACAACAATGAATATGGTATGTGGGTACTCTTGTGTCTATGGCTTAAAAATTTATATTTGTACATACATATGTACGTACATATGTATGTGCATACTTGTGAATATGGTAGAGCATTTTCGGCAATGCACCTCGAAATATTAATTTCCAAACTCTATAGTTTTAAAACAAAATAATAATAATAATAATAATAATATACACAGTATACACAGTAGAAAAAGTAAATGTGTAAATTGGAAAAATGCGAAAGGGACCAAGAAGAAAACGTAGAGATGACGTTCTCCTAAAATATTTGTTTTTGCCACGCCTTAATATCGTTAACAAGACTTCAACGAACCTAAATAGTTTTGAAATCCCCAAAATAAAAAACCATTAATTTTAAAAATAGTTTTAATATTTGCCATTATTCTCTTGTCAGGCGAGTTCAATGGAAACGAATTTTAATAATAGAAAGATGACACAAGCAAAAGAAAAGGACGACTAAAAGTCTTTCCTTTCATTTTTCAACATGTCCTGTAACGTAAAGGAGTAAAATGTTAAAACAGTAATTCATCGATTATTCTTTATATTGTGCTATTTAGATACGAATTATATGTAACTAATTTTTATACCATGTACCTTAAGGTACAAATGGTATATTAACTTTGTGCAAATGTATGTAACAGCCAGAGGAAGACATCTCCGACCCCATAAAGTATATATATTCTTGATCAGCATCAATAGCCGAGTCGATATAGCCATGCCCGTCTGTCCGTCCGTCATCTGCCTGAAAATGTTTGCCACGCCCCTTTCCGCCTTCGTAATTTGCATAAAACTGTATTTGAATTTTCTTCGATAACTTGGACAAAATAAGAGCTAGAGACCTATTTCTTTTTGCAATATGTCCGTTTAACTATTGCGCAGATAATGTCATTCATGGATTTTTGCCACGCCCCTTTCCGCCCTCGTATTTGCAAAAAAATCGATATCTTCGAAATGGTAAAAGCTAGAGGCATAATTTTCAGTTCAATAAGTCCACTGATCGTCAATAAATATAGAGGATATGGCCAATTAAAGTTTTACCCGCCCCTTCCCTAGGCAAACGGCACGCCTAACACGCTGGGTTGACGTCATCCGTCTCTTCGTTGACTTCAATTCGTTCGCACGTGTATTCATATAGTATTGTGTGTATGTGTGCACCTGCTGATTTTTTTTATGTCAACAAACGAAAATATGGTGAATTATTTGAAAAAAAAAAAAAAAAAATCAAAGGAATGGTTTATAAAGAAAAGAGGTACATGGTATCTCGTTGTCGAGAAATCTCGACTACAGCTTTCCTACTTGTTTGTTAATGTATCTTTATCATCCCAAAGTTCACATAGTGGATGGGCAGCGGGGTTGCCAATTTATCCTCTAAACAAAAAAATTGCATGCTATCAACCATAATTGATTAGAAGTCAATACTACGAGTCTGATTTAGAAAATACAGAAGACAGAATTTTTAAATGAAATCTTTACAAGAGCTAACATTTTGCACCGGTAAGCCGCTGCAAATGACCGATGACATCATCTTATCAATTTCTCCTTTCACTTCCATTCGTCACACAATCCGTTTAACAAACAAAACAATCAACACGTGCATACATACAATGGGCGCCACTTGTATAAAACATTGCAATGTATTTAAATATATGAATACCCCTAAAAGTAACAAGAATTTCTTAGGTCACAATTTGAAATTGCTCATGGCTCTTGGGAAGAAAAAATACAACACACAATTATTTGGTTGTCGAGAAATCTCGACTTCAGAGTTTCAACTTGTTTTATATAGTCGGCGGATGATTTTTTTTTTTTTGCAGAATCCTCAAGACTCACAATAAAGGCTCTCAGCTCACTGACCTCCTTTTCAGCCCTTACAGGTTGGTTGTGCATGCATATGCATAAGTGCATTATAAAACAAAACATGACACTAAAAAAGCTTAGATTTACCCAATTAGGCACGCTTACCTTCAGATACCGGTACTAAGTTAAAGGGAAGGTAACATAACGTTTAAAGTCATAATACGGTTTTCTCCGAATAACCGAATTAAGACAAGAAGCAAGATAAAATTGATGATGGTCTATGGTTTTATTTAATGATTGGCACGCTTTAATATACTCGTAATATAATAATTCAGACTTGTATGCCTTGTAGATTATGTGGCATATTCATAAAGGGCCTTACTAGTGTGGCACCTTTAAAAAGAAGAATGTTCCTGTCAAATTTCAAGTGAAAATTTCAAAAAACTTTTGAATATATAGCCGATTTTTCGTGGAAGCGTCGAGCGGCGGCGAGAGCTTCTCACAACTTTGAGTTTTTTTTTTCATATAATTCAAATCTATAACTGTTCAAGAATGTTCCTTCAAAATATGAAGTGAAAATTTCAAAAACCTTTGAATTTAAAGCCGATTAATGGTGGAAGCGTAAGGGACGGTGGAAGCTTCTCGCAACATTTTTAAATTTGCTGCCACCATAACTCAAAGAGTAATTGTCCGAATTGTCAAATTTGAACTGACTTATTTTGAATATACTCGTATTTACCGTACAATGAAAAAAAAAAATTTATTGGTTGAAAATTGACGATTCGGCGTTGAAAAAAAAAAAAACTCAAAACAACGCCATTTTGTTAAATTTTGATATTTTTTTAAATAATTCTAGATCATTGTATAGGAAATACTTTCTAGTTTAACGAAAAATTATTTTGATTATAGCTACTGATTCGATCGCAATCGTCGCAGCAATGGAAGAACTTTTTTTTTGAGCTTCAGAAGATTGCGCACAAGTCGCTTAATTTTAAAATATTTAAAATGATCTTATATTGTCCAAAAATTGACAAATATGCCCTGAAATTTTGAAAATATTCTACCGAGTATATTTTATACACGCGTCTTTTAAAAAAGAATAAGGGTATATTGAATTCTTGCAATATATATATTCTTAGTCAGCATCAACAGCCGAGTCCATCTAGATATGTCCGTCTGTCTCTCCATATGAACGCCTAGATTTTGGAAACTATAATAGATAGAGAAAAACTACTTGCACATTCTGATTCTAGAGATACCAGTTCAGCACAAGTTTATTTTAAAAATCGGCACCTCCCTCCGCAGCCCCGCAAACCGCGAAATTCTGTGACATCCATAATTTTAGCTCTATAGGCACTAATTTTGGATAGTACATTGATAATCTGTTTTGCGAAAATCAGCCGGTTACGCCCACTTTTGTTCGCGAAAATGACAAAAATGAGTTGCGTTGCATGAAAAAATGACAAGTTTCTCCATAGAAACACTTCTCATAAGTTACAAACACACACCTACAAACATAAATTACGAAAATTTGTTGCTTCCAAAATTGCAATGGTAGGTATTATATTGTGTCAAAAACCAGGTGAAACTGAGAACCGGGTATTTATAGTCGACACACTCGACTATAATCGTTCTTACTTGTTTTTTTTTTTAATTCCGGAAAATTGACCAAATTTCCAGCAGTCACACTATTAAGCCCCCTTAAAGGGAAATGGCAATAGACCTCGCAGCCCATTCGTAGGATTTAGGGATAAAATACTTAAAAGAATCTCTAGCTGTAATTACTATAAAATTAAATTATTAAATCTAGAGATGATTTTTTTAAGTCACGTCCTGTAAAAGAGAATGAATCCATTTAAAATCGGAACATTTAAATTTATCATTATATTTGCTCATTTATTTGAATGTAAATTAAACTTCTAAATATAATTTGGATTTTTGATTGCGCTGATTATTTATTAAAATCCCATTTAAACCGTCTTTGCGTCATTAAGGAAATGCGTTAGGAACCTCAGAGGTGGAGTCAACGATGATAGGTGTAGATTCGGTGCTGTTTATTGAAAGCAAAGGTCCTATCTCCGAGGGGCTATGAAGCTCCAAATTACCAACAGTTACATGTTCAGATGGATTTGCCATTTGCGGTCCTGGCGAGGAATTGAATCGTGCCACACTCTTTTGGGATCCTTTTCCTTTTTTGTGACTAGGGCGCCGTGATTTGTTCCTTGAATTTTCTTTTGTAGAGCCGACTTTTTTCTCCGATGCTTTAGGTTTTGATATAATAGACGCAGTGGTTGTAGGTTTTGCGGCTGTTGTCTGGGTAGTGCGGGTTGTTTTAACAATTTTAAAGAACAAATCGGTTGGTGAGGAGGTGGTTGTGGTCATTGACTTCATCGGTTCACCCTTATTAGATTTCGATTTGGATGCCGCGAAGGATGCCGCGGTAGGAGAAAGTTTCACAAATGAGTTATCCTCAGGCAAGCTGGCATTCGACGCCACAGTTAAAAGAAAAATAAAAGCTGGCAAAATATTCAAATACATTTTGGCTCTGGCAAAGCTATTCGCTTATTGGACAAATATAAACTGATTGGAGCTACAGAAAACACACCTTTTATAGGTAGCGGACTGCAATGCGTTTATCGACAAAGCAATTGTAGAAACCATAAGACGCAACTGGTTTTAAAACCAGACATATGTTTTCTAAACCAAATGCTAAGCCATAGTCACGATTCCCCTAATATACTATAAATACTGAAGCATTACATTTTATAATCAGTTCATTTGGTGCATCAGACAGACCGAGCAATCACAAAGAATGAGGTATTTCATCGTGTTGGCTGTAATTTATATTATATCGGCATACACGCAGGGTGTAGCTATAGCAAGAAAAGGATCAATTAAGCATACAGACTTATTAAGCCGTCATGTCACCAGAGATAATAATTCCAACATCTTTCGGGAACCGTCTTATGTGCAGAGAAAACTTACTCGGCGCCAACGTTTTATTGACATTCCCAAATTGACTCTTCAAGGTTTAGCCTACGATAACTTGATTAATAATGCTCTTAGTACAAGTACAGAGATACCAACCTCTTATTCGACTGAAGCTGCAAAGAATGGAACTAATCAAACTATCACAACCAGATCAACTCAACATTCTAAAATTACCAAAACAAAAAGGCGCCACGGAAAACTGCGACGGCATAAAACTAAAGCTCCTCAAATGTATTAGATAAAAAATGTATTTTTGAGTGAAACTATTTTCATTTAAAAAGTTCTAAAATAAAATAACATAAACTATTTTTCAATAAAAAAATAATACATTTATTTGTAACAGTTCAACTGTGTTTGATAATGACTTTGACAACATATAAAAATAGTATAATTAATTTTCTTTTTCCATTCGTTTTCAGGAATCCAATATACCCTTGCTCTTTACGAGAACCAGGTATAATAGCCCCCAAACAATTGAATACAAATAAATTGTACCACATAATGTTTGACAATTTGCACAGAACCTCTAAAAAAGTAGCAAAACGAGACCTAACTAGTGTATTGCAAACGCAGCAAATGTCGTATGTGTAGTAACAAAGAGAATAACCCGCACTAGTTGATATACATATGTGCATACGTATGCATGTATGTATGAGGTTTTACCGAGCGGAGGTCCATAATGGGATGGTCACAATGGCTGTAAATTCTTTTGCCTTTTTTTTTGAAAAGGAAATTGGTTTATTGAAAAATCCTTAAAGTGACACAAAAGGAATTTTCTAAAAGGCGCTTACTGATTGTGCCAAACTGGCACAATTTATATAAATTTAAACGTCCTTAGTCTTTAAAAATAGAAGAGTATAAAAGGGGTTCGTGACATGCGGCCGGTCGTGTAACCCTTTTATACTCTTTTCTTTAAGAGTACATGAAGTTTTCCAAAAAGTAAGTTAGGAAATGTATATGCAAAGACAACCTTAAAAAATATCCTATCTTAATCATATCCCTTTTTTCGCAAGTCAAAACACCTTTTTTTTTGTACATAAGTTTGATAGAACGCATATCCTATGGTAAAATAAAATCAATAGAAATATGAAACAAAGTATGCAATCTTCGGTGTGCTGAAACACAATACCAATTGAGCCAAGCACAATCGTCAGATACTCTGTTTTTTGTTTTTCTGATCACCACGAGTGGTGACATTAAAGTGTCGCTTTAATGTCAAAGCCATTATTATTATAATTAACAAAGATAAAAAACCACACCACTCTTCAAGGTAGACCTAGAGCTAGAGAGTCGAGAATTACCGTAATACGAACCCGATCTACAAGCTACTGCAGCCGCTGCACCGAATTATCACATTAGAAGAACCCTACAAACGAAATGGGCCAATTGCACTAACTGCCAGGACTACAGACACACCAAGAAATACTGCACACGACGCCTCTAAAAACCAAAAAACATGGTAACTGTGGAGCCAATGACAGATGCTGCCACATCTACAAGGACCTAAAGAGCCACAGCGCTACAATCCCAAACAAAAATGACTTCTTTCGCGTATTATAACCTACATCAGAACCCAAAATATTATTCCAGCATATCAATTTGGCTTTTGCGAAAGTCATGGCGCAATAGAGCAGAAATCGAGCAACAGAAATACGTACTGAGTATTGCAGTGACATCCTAAAGCGAGCAACATAGCAACTAGCCGACTGGTAACTATCCGACTGGCGCATTAAAATAAACGAACAAAAATAAAAAATATCGTTTACTCTGAACAGACATACATGCCCCCCTTTCATCCTTAATAATACGCAGATCTTACATGGCGTAGAATCTGAGCAAGCCTTTACTAAAACTATTCAGCCTTTCATTTGAAACTTCTGCGTTTCCTCAAATCGTAAAGGAATTTTTATCATTCGTTTACATAAAAGGTAACAAAAAATCGGAGACGGTATCTCGAAGTTATCCGCCATTCCAAAGCTGTTGGAAAAATTAATTACCCACCACTTGCAACAAATTCTTAGATCATCTGTATCTCCTTACCAGCTCGGTTATATAAGCCGACGATCTACTGCCACCAATCTTTTAGAACTGACTTCCTTCATATCCGCGCTTTCAAAAATAATCGTTAAGCAGATGTCATCCATACCCAATCCGTTTGACTCAGTAAAGCATTCTCTTCTCCTTTGTAAACTAGATCTACCAGGAGAAGAGAATGATTTCGAAGCTCTGGATCGTGTAAAACTTGTTGATGGTCCTTTTGCTTTCGAAGCTCTGGATCGTGTAAAACTTGTTGATGGTCCTTTTGGATGCCAAACTTATAATTACTGACCATATAAGGTGTAACAAAGCCAGGGGTGTACTTGGTTTTTTTCAAAGATGTTCGATAAAATATATAACCATATCTCGCAAAAACTTTACATATATACTACTATATTTGTTCGTCCGATTTTGAATTACGGATCTTATGTCTGGAATCCCCAATACATTATTGAATCGGTGCAAAAATAATTTATTTCAAATAATTCATTTTTGCACTCCGTAAACTCAACTGCGATTACTTCCAATAAACGTACCCCCGTACTAACCGTAGAACGATGCTCAGGGTTGTATTCTGGCTGCTCATTCGCTGGAGGAGTGTTTCTTAACGACGCAGCTTCCTTAATGAGCTAGCAGGAAGCGGATTAGTAAAATAGATATGTGCGAAAGACACTATTTTTGAATTATTCCAACAAATCCGATTATTTAAAACCTATTTTAATTACTTTTAAAATAATGAAGAATATCAATTTATCAAGTGCTCTTAGTTCTCAGTACGAGTGTTGCCATTATAATGGCATCTCCTAATGCATTAGGAGAAAACTATAGGACCATGATGAGGCCATACTATTATTCTTTACAAGAACAGTGACAACACGTTTGACAAATTGGTTTATCGATTCAATAAGCTAACAGAGACACAAGAAAACAAGTAGAAACGCTGTATTCGAGATATCCCGACAATGAGATACTATGTTATGTACCTCTTTTCTTTATTAGCCATGTCCGGTTTTTTTCAAATAATTTTTGTTTGTTGACATCCAAACAATCAGCAAGGGCACACAAACATGGCGGACAGACGGACATTGCTATATCGTCTTGGCTGTAGATCCTGATCAAGAATTTAAATATTTTATGACCCCATTAAGTGCGTCTCTTCTGCCTGTTACAAACATTTGCACAAAGCTATAATATTATTTGTACATTAAGGTACATGGTAGAAAAAAATAGCCTAGCTAAAAATCGTTTGTTTTTTTAATTTATGGCAAAATCAAAAAATATATATTCAGTTCCTTTTTTTATTTACTTTTACGTGCGTTTTTTCCTTTAATCGGGATTTTTGGCTTTTTTGGCTTAGATTCAAAGCCTTAGAGTATCTATTAAATACGTTTAAACACCGTTTTTCTTAAACATGTTCTTCTATTTCTTAACATAGGTAATAAATTATAGGCATTAATCTAATCATTTTTTATCATCGTACTTGTGAGCATTATAACCAATCGGTTGCATGAGACACATTACGACCAATGATTGAAGCGTATCGGGTTTTGGTGTTTGTAGACTTGGCTATCATTGTTTTTAGTCACGCACGTTTGACAAATTGGTTCATCGATTCAAAACCTCTTGGGATTAAGATCCTAAATATTGTCAAATTTTATCAACAAAAAATGTGCGCCTTCAATTGTTTTTAGAAATATAATTATATTTACCGTGGGTTATTTGTAGACAAATTTTTTTATTGTGAGTGCAAATTTTTGTTTCAAAATTTTGGGTTTATCGCGGGAGTTATATAATGTACCTTATACGTATATAATACGTATATAAATATAATGTACCTTAAGTTACAAATGGTATATTAAGATTATGTAAATACGGCCTGCGGGAATGTTAAGCGGATCTAATGTGAACAGAATTATGCATGTCTCTAGCTCTAGCATCAGGAGACCCAGGGAACTGCCTATAACTATAGTCGAAATATGTAGCGCTTGCTATAGGCGAATGGTAATTCCAGCGATGGGTTTTACCCGGGAGTTGGTGGCGCCATCTGGGGCTCGTTTCGGCAGGGATGGGGCAGCGAAAATAATTTCGGATTGGGAGAGAGCAGGGGGAAATAGCAGTGCTTTTCGGATCCGGATTTCACTACTTTCTACATGACTGAGGTTGCCGAAATGGTGGCGTGGGTCTTTTTACTTTTTGGCTTCCCAAGCGTCCGGTTGGATAGTGGAAAGCGATAGTGGCCAGGAGAAAATCAAAAGAGAGGGGATAATTGAGTAGCCAGTGTTCGACGGGAGTGGACGTGGAAACCAGCAGGAGGAAAGGAAATAATTTCAGCGCAGGGTGTCCCGGAACGATCGAGCTCGAGCGGTCGATTTGGGCTTAGCGGCTCCCATAGGGGCGAAGCGAGGAAGCATTAGCAGTCTCACGATCGCGCGCAAGCCGAGTTCATTGGCATCCCCGTCTCCGGCCGTTTGGAAACGGAGTTTTATTTCGGGGTTAAGTTAAAAATCTAAGTCCGAGAGCAAAAATCTCGATTTTTTGTTGTTGTTATGCTCTGATTTCCTTATTGCATTATTTCGCAAAATCCCTTTTATGCTAGCCGCGGAGTTCGACGAAAGCGCTTCCTTCCATGGAAATTCCAACTGGCGGTGAGTAGAAGAGACTTCATATTTATTTTGTATTATTAGTGTTGCAAGAGAGAAGAAAGCGTAGCAACGCAAAGGAGAGGTTCTTGCCTTAGGACAAGCCTAGACAGAAAAAATTCGGCAATAATGCCCATTTCACTCTTCCTGTAAGTCAAGAAAAAACGCGTGTTCCATTCCGCCCACCTTTAAGAAAGAAAAGAAAGAGATAATTATTGAGATAAACCCAAATTTAGTTATGGCCTAAGTGCCGCCTTTTAAGGAGATTTAAATGGAATTCATTTTTTTTTAGAATCAAATTATTTGTTCATGATAAGATTTCCCTACTGTGTATGTTTAATTTTAGGATATTCGTCAGCAATCTTTGTTTCTTTTAGCGTGAAAATATTTTTTTATGTGTTAGAAACAGAAGCTTTTGCCGCAGCTGGGATGGTTCCGGGATGAGGTAGCTGGCCGCCAAAGGGGTCGTTCTGACCATGGGGGTCATTGGGAATCTAACGGCCATTGGAAAGGTGGCACTACGCAGCCTCTACGTTATTAAAAGAGGTAGGAAGGAGACTCGGTCAGGGTAATAAGGAATTTCAAAACCTTTCGGTCGAATCATTTGGTGCTAGTCTATACAGATGTTTTATATGCTTGTCTCGCACGCGAAAATTAGACCCCTGTATCGTTGGTAAAAGGCATTATCTAAAACCGGGCATTAACACCCACCCATTAGCCGACAAGCAGCCAGCCGAATATATCCCGCGTGCACTTGGATTCTAGAGTAACACCTCAGCCTGAAATTTGTTGTAAAGGGTAGCAGTTCGTTACAAATACTCATACCTTTTTCTCATACCTATTTCTGTTATATCGTACTCGTTGTCCCGTCCATTGTATGTTAGTAACCCATCCATAGCGTATTCCCTAGTTTAGATGACAATTAATACATTCCATTCCCTCATACTAATTGATCCAACATCTAATTTCCAAGCAGTTACTTTAGGCAGGTCAAACATTTGGTCTGTTTAATAACGACCTACTTCGAGTAAAAAATGATACAAAAACTTCTAGTTCGTAACTCTGCGTTCCGATCCAGTTGCTTTTAATAGCGAACCACGATTTCGCATGCACGTGTTGGCAATCAGCGGACTTAGCGGACCTAAAATTATTTCTCTAGCTTTGACCATTTTGGAGATATCGATTTTTTTGCAAATACGAAGGCGGAAAGGGGCGTGGCAAAAATCGGGGAATGACATTATCTGTGTAATAGTTAAACGGATCTACTGTAAAAAGAATAAGAACTCTAGCTCTTATTTTGTCTAATATATCGAAGCAAATACAGTTTAATGCAAATTGCAAAGGTGGAATATTAAATTACATAAATGTATACAGGAATAATCGCACGACTTACATAACATAAAGGAGATTTCCACCATTTGCCTTTTAAAGCTTAAAAACTTCGTCTATGTTTATGACCCCATTATGACCCCAAAGATCCAATTGTTCAAGTGGGGTTTTGAAAAAAAATAAATTGCTATTAAATAAAAATAAGGATTGTAGATTTAACGAGAGATATTTGTTATACCGGTGGGGAATTAAAGCACATCGCGACGAGTATTGCGACTTAAATTCGTGATACACCTAAATCTAGGTATGTATATTCAAATGTACATACAGTATTTGCTTTTGGGTAAAAATACATCAAGCACTTTGGTACATTTTTAACAACATATATATGTATATTTTTTATAATAAAAACTGGCCGTCTGGTGTTATTAACATATTACTATATTTGCGGCGCCTTTTATAAACACAACAATGTAGACGTATTTATTTTTTTGCTATTCGACTGTAGTGCTTGGGAAAAAAACTAAACTGGATGCAGACATTTGGACTGGATAGTTCGTTTGCAACTGAAACTGGCAGCCGAAAGGTTACAAGTGCGCGCGGCTGGTGTTTCTGGTACTCAGATTCGGAATCAAATCCGGATGCAGGCAATGTGTTCCCCAATTGCAAGCGAAAGCTTACACTTACACTTTCCCTGTGCCGGGTTTTCATTTTTATTGAACATTACCTTTAATTTGAATTTGTCTATTTGAAACGCGACTAGAAATTGTTCAGCAATAAGACGGGGAAAACAGAGAGCGAAGAGTGCATTGCCGAAGTGCAGCGCTCTCTCTTTGCTCAGCCAATGTCTGGAAGGACGAACCTCACATGAAAAACTGGGTACAGTTTAATTTATCTTTAATTAGAATGCAATTAATCGCTCGACAGGATATACTCTGCAAATTTTTTTTGCGTATTTGTTTTATTAGTACGTAGTTTGAACTTGCAATGTTAAAAAAAAAACTAACTAAATAAATAAATGTAAATCAAATACTTCCAAGGAATGCTGATTAATTTAAACAACATTAAATCCATTCTCCTGTGACTCTGCTATACAATATTTGTTCTTACATTACGATATATTATTTGCAAACATTAGGAAATAAACATAGAAATACCACTAGTGTTAAAGGCGCCAAAAAAAATTCAATGGTGATGTATAACACCCCACAGTTTTTAAATTCGCCGCGTATTTGTAAACGTGTCGTTATTACCCACTTTCTCGCACTCTTAGACAGCTTTGGAATGCTATAATTGAGAGGACTTCCAATTGGATTTTTTCCCGAGCACACTATAAAAATCCGTTCGTCTCTCCCGGCTTTGTCCCACACTGCAAGCCCAAGTAGAGTTGCTCAATGAGCATTGAACAGTTAAAAATCAAATAGGTCAACGAATATTATATAATATTATATTGATGAATATTATATATGGTATTTACTTTATGGGGAGGAAAATGCATCCTTCTTCCTGTTACTTACATTCGTACGAAGTAAATATACCCTGGTACTCTAAGTATAAAAATATATTTATTAACTGATCATGTATCCTTGATGTGTAACACTGTCTATACTTTTTTCTTCGTTACCAATTGTCCATACCGATCGATCCTGGTAAGCATGAAGGAATACTAAATTTCTTTAGCCTTAATACTGAATTTCATCGTAAGAATTCTTTAGGAATCTTCATCATTTTATACAGGCGATTAAACAAGGTTTTTATACCAACGAGGCCCTTTATAAGATGTATAATTGAATGTAATTTACATTCGATTTTCTTCTTGTTCTAAGTATTCATGATTATCAATTGAAGCCAAGCGAATGTGTTGCCTTTAGTTGGGAATCGCAATATTGCTGACTATACCATACAGCAGCCGCGTAGCGCAGATAACATACAAGACTGCCAGGAATACTAGGAACCTAGTGAGTCCGTCCATAGTTTTAGTTGACCCGGTCGGCTTAACTGTTTTAAAAATACAGCGTCGATTGGATACGAGAAATGCTTGGATTACTGGAAATTTAAATAACAAATGAACTCCAAATTAAGTGTCACTGACATTTTTAGTCAGATGATTTCGTTATAAATACACAGGCACTGTTTTAGCCTACTCAGCTCGTTGTAAATTAAAATTAGCCATAGAGGCTTCCAAAAATTATTAGGTGATAAACACGAAATGTATGGATATCACACTAGAACTGTGTACATTTTTTAAGCGCTCGTACGAGAGCAAATCAATTTTGATTTTGCTAGCCGCACTAAAAATATATGTTTAAAAAGGTATGAAATCAATTGTAGTTTATTATATTATATTATATTAT
>JAJJHQ010011965.1:432226-451374 GCA_021223825.1 Drosophila ironensis
TTATATTATATTATATTTTATTTTATTTTATTTTATTTCATTTGGTGTCAAATATGTTTTGGGGCGCCATCTATGTGTTGCTTCCCCATTATCGCTCCGAGCGAAAGAAGCTTGTCCAACCGCTGTGTTGGTGGAATCCAAGCTTCCAACCTTCCAACACCTAGGTGGCTCTATATCGTAGGCAAGCCGACATCGCTGATGGCATCTCTCTGCGCTTATCATGAAACGACGATTCATGAATGCACCGAAATTCACATCGCTGGAAACTCCAATACTGAAATCTTCCTCCTCCTAGATGGCGTACCATTAAGGGTACAGGTCGAACATATTAACATTGTTGGCTGCTCCCAATAAAAATGTTGAAATCGACAAAATCAGTACCTATAGCTTATTATATCAGCTGTGTATTGGCCAGTCACTGTAACTCAGCAATGACTGAATAGTTTAAGGCCTTTTAAGTTGATAATATGTATGGTTGCAAGTTAACTGCGAACTCGATATCTATGGATTGAAAAAGTTTATCCAAGTCTTCCAACTCATAGGTGGGGTCTTTTAAAGGCGTATTACCATTTAATGTTGAGATAGACACACCTACAGGTAATAAATTATAGCACCTACATCTACAATTTTTCCAATTGTATTTGTACATACTGTTTCGATGAATTTAGAAATAGAGAAAAAAAAAATTGGTCGGGAACAAACAAATTCTATCAAAAATATACAATGGAAATATAAAAAACAAAATTAGTTTATTCAGCTGTAGGTCCTTCTTAATTTTTTACCTAATTACAGTTTGTGAGGTATAATTTGTTCAGATTTTCCACTAAATTTTAAAGAAACATTTATAAATCATTTACACTTATTTCTTGAAATAATTTAAAAAATAATATGCGAACAGAAAACCTTTTTTTTTTTTTTGTAACAATGGATTTTTTATTTGACTTCCTGTCCATGGGAAATATTAAAAAAAAAGCGCTGCATCGTTCGACGCATTGTTAGATACTTTGTTTTTATATCGCAGCCAGGTTTTTACGTTGGATGACACTTTATTTGTTATACAAAATTAGACTCTCTGTTATAAGCTACGAACTGTACATTTTTTGCATCACTTACATACACAAACAGCAACTGGACGCGCTTGACTCTTGGCTAAATATGGAACATCTCCGTTCCAAACTATTATTTTACAAAGTCATTAAAAATCCAATATGGTCCTATGGATTCCAGCTTTGGGGTACCGCCTGAGTAGCATCTCACATACTGTACGAAAATCACAAGGATGAGCGAGCGTTACGTTGTCAAAAAGGTTGTAATCCACCGGCTGGACCTTTCTTACAATGTCGGCTGAAGCATATAAACTTCCCAACCCACCATACATATATTTATATATTAATAAATACATATAACTCCCTATATACATGTATATAAATATATATATATTTATTTAAGCCCAACCTAACATATAGATGTTTAAATTCAAAGAATAATTAAATAAAATCAATTGACTTTTGAAAAAATTAGATGTTCATATTTTTTATTGAATAGTATATGAATACAAGATGTCTTGTTAAATCAGAATTTAAAATATATTCTGCATTTTCTTATACAGTTTAATAACGTTTTGGAATAACGAATTACATACAAATTTGTAAAAATAATATGATGGTTTATTTAAAAACAAAAGTTTGTAAATGAATAGGTTCCATGTGATGAGGCATTTTTACTTAAAACTAAATTAACATTGCAAGTTTAATTATACTAAGTCTTTTTCTTTTTCTTTGTCTTTCTTTTTATTTCCTTATTTTTCTTATAGCTACTTAACAGCAAATGAGTGAATTCTCCTGTAAAAGCAGTTCTTTTATTTTCGATTTGTTCTTTTTGGTATGGCACAGATTTGGCAAGTGTTTTTAAATGTTTATTGGCTGTATATGGCATACATGCTGCTTCTAATAGCTCCTGCCTATTTTCCTAAAGCAGCTGCATAAAGATGCAAAAAGCTACATTGATGCTTTTTAGTTATTATGTATAATTGTGATTTGAAGCGTCCACAAACTATTTAGCAGCCCCTTCGCACTGCTGCATTTGAACCAGTAATAGAAGGATACGGTTCATTAGATTGTCTGCCTCGGAATCTTCCATGCTATTTAGCTTTGCTGAGATAAAGCCACAAAATTTGGAGTTGAGAACTTCGCGTACAGTTTGCGGCGGTGGTAGAACCAGACTTCCGGCAACTCCTGCAGTGCTTTGCTGCTGCCGAAGGTGGCGATGTTGTTGCAACATCTGCTCCTCATAGTCGTCACCATCGATAATACCATTTTCGTCAGCATCACCACTTTCCACACCATCTTGATCGCAATTGCGACGGCGTCTTTGTGACGAAGCAACCTCATCCGCATTTGTACTGCCCGTCGAGTTTGAGTCAAGGATAAGCGGATAGGGGAAATCTGCATCAATTACCTCCAGCTCTTCTACTCCATCGGAGGCGTTACCAGCGTCCTCGTCCCCACTCCGCAGCGAACTGGCATCCAAGTCATCATAGCCCTGCGATAGGTGGTGGTGCTCGTTGCGAGTTGAGGTTACCCGACTGTCGTTATTTGCTTTTTGTTGATGAGCAGGAAGAGGGTGGCTTGAAAGAAGTCCGCAGCCGCTGCTGGCTATATTTCCCGTTGAGAGATCCAGCTCTGGCTTAACATAGTAGTCGCCGTAAAAGTCGTCACCGCTGACGTTAGCCGTTGAACACTTTGAAAGATTTAACACTGCGGCAGAATCATTAAAGGATGAAAACTTCTTATCAGTTTCTCCTAAAATGCTGTGGTTTTTTATTGTGTTATTATTGTTGTTCAGCTGAACAAAAGAGGTCAAGCTTAAATCCGTAGCATGCGATGCTCCCCTGAAAGAAAAAAAAAATTTGCTAAATCGTTCCTTTGCAACTTAATAGGCTTTTTTACTTTAAATACTGTATTATTTATTTAAAATCTGAAACTGATGTGAGCAATAATTAAGTATTTTGAGTGAATTTTAATTGTGAATTTGAGATAAGTAAACGGAGTGTTAGATTACGAATAAACAAATATATATTTCATAGATGTTTGGTAAAGGGAGTTTAGTGCTTCAGCAGTTGGATTCCATAGGTCCATGTTGGTTTGAGAATGGCTTCGTAAATAAATAGTTTGAATAGTCACTAAATTGAAACCCAGAAACCAGGAGTCACCCCAATTCGTTACAAAAATGTGATTATCCCAGTGAAAATCACACCAACGGGGCATCGTGCCCGGTAAAATAAAGAAAAGAGTTATCTGACACTAAAAAAGTGTAAAATTTTGTATGTATTTTCCAGAGCAGCTGGGTCCAGTAACATAATTCCAACTTCGATTTGAATATACCGTCTAGGGTAGGATTGCCTTCACTCTAACCAATAGAAAAATGTTCAGGTCTCTGCAGGCGACACCCTTATTTGCCTTATCTAAGAAACCCGCAGTTAGTGGGCGAGTGGACCATTTATAAATGTATATTTGATGATATGGTCAAGTCATCCAATGAATAAATATATTTATTCATGGCATATAGTATAATGCCCATTATCTATAATTTGCTTTCGTGGTCACCCAAGTTTTTTTTTTCAATTCAAATTGTTTGGGTAATTTACCCGTTTCTACAATTTTGTTTTAGATATACATTTTTTGGATTACACTTTTAGTATCAATTCCTTTAAATAGTACAACATTGTCATTAAATAAAAATGCTATAAAAAAAATATACTACATAAATCCTAACAAAGTTTGGTTTCACCCAGTTGAACCCCACAACAAGCAAAATTTACGTGTCTTCTCTTAATCAGTGAGAAAATTTGTATATTCAACAGAAATCTCCGACACCTCAAAGCACATATGTATCTACATTTATTATTGGCCTGCTTTAACAGCCAAGTCGATCTAGCCGTGTCCATCTGTCCGATTGACAGTCTATCGGTATACACACATATATACACAATTATTTTATTTTCTTTAGGTCCTTTTTGTATGTGCGCAAATTTAGTTTATTTCAAAATTGGGTCACACCCATTATTTGTTCCTTTGAAATTTTCATAAAACTGGTACATGATATCGCGTTGTCAATAAATCTCGACTACAGCGTTCCTACTTATTTTCGTTGCTTTTGTAACGTTCTACCGCGGATTTGGAATTGACTTTGCCCTTTTAGCTAGATATCTGTTTTTGTAATTTAAAAACAAAACAAAGTTCTGTTATTATGAGCCAAAAAAAAAATAAGATTTGTTAAATTTGTGTTTCTAGCATTTAAATGGGCGGCAAAGATTTTTGTTATCTTTGGAGAGAAAGGGATAGACAGGACTTCATAGATCGAATCGGCTGATGTTAATCTAAAATATTTGTATCTACTGACACGATAAAGTACCTATTCATATACATATAAACACACTATCGGGTCGGTCATCCTGTTACATTTTTTTGTCCGAATACATTCTTATTTAAGAATATTCCCTTGTTTTATCCGATAACCTGGTATAAAAACAAACAGATTTAGAGTTTTAACTGGGATATTTGTCCCGATCTATATCAGTAAATAAGCATTACGCATTCCGCATTCATTACCCCCTGCTCGCCAGCAAAAATACTCTGTGACTTTTGGGTGTGGTTTAGGTGATTGGGAGAAGAGGGCCAACATTAAATTTCTTCATTTTTGCAGCTCATTTGCTTATTAAATCATAAGCGTGACACAGAGGGAGCTGATCGGAGCGTTCCCCCCACATGCACACAAATATGTGAGACGGCTTCGCCGAATGGGACAGGCGAGCGGTTAGGGACGGCACGCCAACTCAGACGGAGACGTAACAACCCCTGACGGCACTGCAAAGGGGCCGTATTTTTAACCCTGGTCGAAGCTGAGCCGAACATTGTATTCCATAGCTCACGCATACACATGTGTGCAAGTACACAGGCGCTGGCTCTCAGTCGTTTTTCTCTTCGCCACCGCTCCCCAAGTCTGCTGCGGCGATTCTTTTCTAAACTTGGTCGACTGGCAATCTGTATTCTTCTTGCTGATTGTTATTTTCGTATTGCGCTCATTAATTTATCTCTGTCTCTCTCATGTGGCATGAGCGTTACGATTGTTGGACTGCCATTTGCAGCTTCCATATGATACTTATTTTTTTTTTTTTAATTTTTGCCACGATGATGCTATAATGTGCCGTTTAACAGTCCAGTACAATAACATGGTTATAGCGGCGGCTGTGGCTGAAGCTCTGACTGGGCTTGTCGGGTCCGTTGTGTGTAGTACTGTGTTTCGCTCTCCGTTGTCTGTTATCAGCTTAAAATATTATACATTTAAATAGATGCACATACGCCACAGTACGAGTGTGTAAGTGTACGGGCAAGAGTCGGGGCCGGGGCCGTCGAATGCTTGCTGCCCATGTGGGTACAGTCAATTGAAAGGAAATGGCCTTATTTCGTATAAATATGTACATAAAGAATCACACTCGTACACTGTGTGTGAGTACGGCTCCATATGAGCCAGAACATTGGTCGGGTAGACTCTCGACTCGAGCCGTTGACGGGACTGTGGTCAGGCTATTCCTTTGTTCGGATTGGGTTTTTCTGCCCGAACGTTCGAAGTTTTAAACTCATCCAGATTCTAACGGTCTGTACAACAGTATTTCGGTGTCGGGCGAAAGTGGTTTCTTTTTTAATATTCACTGGATATTTTTAAAGAACCCAAAACAAATCAGAGAGGTTAGTATACTCTGGCAAACGCGGGTTCTTGGCCCTTGCGACGCGACTAATTTACCTAGTTTTCTAGTTCAACGCTATCATTTAATTTGAATTTACCAATATTACCTAGTTTTTCTTCGCTATCATTTAATTTAAACCAAGATTAAAATCATTAAATTTTGGTATTCTTCAGCCCTTTTGGGTATTGTTATTAAAACTTTTCCAAGATATTGTTGTACTCGAACCTCGAACTGTTCAAAATATGTTAATTACTATAATCAAATTAGCGATTTAAATATAATCAAGGAAAAAAGGCTGAATTTATATTATTTAGTTTTTTATTTTATCCAATTGCGCTAATGAGACAAACGAATACTTTCAGTTGTGTAAAATTGCCAGTAATTTTAATTCAATCATGTTGAATTAAAAAATGTTTCATAGAATCAACATCAAAAAACGTTAGGAAACATTTTTTTTCAAATAACAACCACAACAAATAACCAAAATATTCGTATGGAACATTTTTTTTTTTAATTTTATTTACTTAGGCGCAGAAATAACATAAAACAACTCTTTCTATCCGGACGTATTTCTCTAAGTGTAAGGTAATTTTTGTGAAATGTATATGTATGTGTATTCGCCCCTAGAAAAATTCACGCCATTTTAAACTGATCATATCAAGGGTAAAATAGTTTATGAGTAAAAATAAAATAAAAAAATAATTTTTTTTAACTGTATATCTTGTACTATCTTGATTTCCCAAAAAAAACCTTAAAAATGGGGAAAGTAACACTTTGGATACCCATTATTGGAAAATTCGACCAAATTGACAAATTAAAAAAAAAAAGTTCCGATTCCTTAATCCGGATAGAAAGAGTTGTTTTATGTTTAAATGATCCTAACCGAGGGAATTTAAAATGATAAGTTATTACCCATGTTGATACAAGGCATCACTAGTGGGCATCATACAGATACCTTCTTGACCCTATATAATTTACGCTAATTTGAAATAAAGAGTGCTGACATATATATAATTATGTATATACAGGTACATACGTACATATATCTACTTGAAGAATTGAAACAGAATTTGTCACTTACTTTCTCTCTCGGATCACGTCCCGTAAGAAGTCCATTGCCTCATAAAGGCTCCATTTTGGTTTAAATCCACTGCCCATCAACTTAACGTGGGCCAGCTCTCGGCGATAGGACTCCCTCAAAGACTTAAACGCCCGTGCCACTCGTCGCCCTGGGGCGTTAAACTCGCGCCCGATGTACTCCCAAGCGCGGTTCTTCTCCTCCTCGGCGCCCTTGAAATTTGGCAAGCGAGAGTCCCATAGAATCGGATTGTCGTGAACCATCTGGATGAGCTTCAGTTTATCGGAGGCATTGCGACGCACCACTGCTGGGTATGGTAAACGAAAACACACACACAATGGGGATGAAAATGGAAACAGAGCAGATGGGCATGGCAACTAAGTACGGCTTACGCACGTTTCTTGATCTTTTGTGACGGCATTGCGGCTGCGGAGGAGGACAGCGGCTGAGCCAATATGGGCTTCATGTCTAGGGCAATGGCCGCTGCTGCTGCGCTCATGTCTTGCAGCGAGTGGGTGGTGGTGTGGGAAGACTCGGCAACACTCACAGGAGCCATCAGAATGCGCTGGAGGATTTGCAAATGTAGGCTGGCCAGGGTTCTCTTCGCTTCTACGTTTCAGCGCCCTTTGACTTATGGAGCTCAAACTCAGATTTCAGCGGACGCGATCGGCGGTGCGGTTGCCAGGGTAAGACTATCCTCTCACGACCAAGTTTAAACGGCAACTGAAAACCAAGCCGAACCAAAAAAACAACCACCGACCGCCAGGCACTGAGCAGGCTGAGCGGCTGACAGCAAGCCCGTATTTCCGAGCCAGAAAATCACGCGCACTCAGCGACGCTCCGTTCTGCCGCTCTCTTCTCCTTGTTCTCGCACACCAGCATACGGGCGCACACACACGATTTCGTGACACAGACGGGCCAGCCCAGCGTGTTCCCGTTATCTGCGCCAACGTCCCAAACAAGACCAAATGAGTCGGGCCCAGACGTCGGGTCGGGTCGATTCCAGGCCGCTTTGCTCCCGAGAGAGGTAAGAGCGAGTCGCTTCGTTCTCCCGAACGGAAAAGTGCCGTTTAATTTCAATCACAAGCCGCGGAAAGTAAAAGCGATCACGAAATGAGGAATGCAAAAAACCGCCGAGCACCGAACTCACTCAAGCTGAACACAACCAAAAAAATACATCCACATTTATTCGTGCATATGCATGTATCCGTACGAATTTATGTACATATGTATGTATTTATCTGCGTAGTTGGACAAAATATTGGCCGAATGCAAAGTAGAAATACATACATATTCATATTAATATACACATTCAAGTATGAATGTAAATAAATATGTACATACATACATATAAATGTGACATACTAAGCCGCATATGTACTTATTTACTGATCTTTATCGTTGTCCTATTCGTAATATTCACAAATTCATACATACATATGTATGTACATGTGCATAAATATTCACGGCCTATTTCATCAAAGCCCTTGGATCGTGTAAATTACAAAATTAACAAGCTTAAGCTGTTTGGCTAATCTTATGACCACACTTAAAATTATTTTTGAAAAATATGTACTTTGAATATGAAATTTCCTTTTGGATTGGCTAAGTTTGTAGGATTATAAAACGCCCAGACGAATGTGGGCAAACTTTGTATGGATGTATGTACATATGTATGTACATATTTATTGGTAAAGGCTGTCAGCTTCAAATCGGGTCAAGACTACTCTACTGAGTACGTTTACATACATACATACATGCATATATACTAATGAAAAATTAACTTGTGCCGATACAATGTGCATCCGTACGTACACACATGCATGCACTATTCCATACATACATATGTATGTATGTATGTACAATATGCTTGAATATCGAGCAAGCCAGCACAGAAGCTACGCCCGGAATTTGGCGAGTACGGGGCAGATTTGAGCCTGCCTAAGAAATGCGCTCGGCTTCATATATATGTATGTATGTATGTACATACATACGGACATATAGACTCATACGATCATGTATATGTACACATGTATGTATGTATACATTTTGCTGTCTCTTCCGACCCTTCGTGGCGTGTTTTTGAGTTTGCGGCTTCCGCATACGGTCTCACCGGCTGCAGCTAGAGGGGCCAACTTTTGTACATTATCGTATTTTCCCATTTAATGCTATTTACAATATGAGGCATTTGGATCACACATGTTGATCGGGGCAAGAATAGAGTGGGAAGGCGAACCAAGAAGTGCGTCTGTGTGTTTGGAAGCAGAGATAAGACCGCTCCCTCGGCGGACGGACAGGCATTAAGGCCTCTGAAATCTAGTAACTGCAATCGGCCACTCGGGAGCAAATGGCGAAGAGCGAGGAAAAACGAAAACGCTTTCAACGTTTGCATTATATGCCTAATGAATTATTTCCGGCCAAGTGTCAATTAATTTATTCTGTGGGCTGCTTTGGGCAACAGCACGGCTTTGCAGCCGGCCCGTACTTATGCAAATGTACATATGTACATATTTATATGCATATGTATGTATGTTTATAAGCCCATTATTTTGAAAAAAAAATTGACTCGAACGTGAAAACCCGTGTATGGGAAAGATTAATGCGTAGACTCCGACGACTTAATTTAAAATTGATTCTAATGCACTCACTAAGAGCTCAGGAGACGTTTGCGTCACGCTCTATTAACTTAAAGTTTTAATGAAATGAATTTAACATTCAAGTTATTTATGCTTTATGTTTAGGATCGTAATCTTAGAAGATCCATATAGGCCAGCAACCCAGTTTTTAAAACTGCACGATAGACATGTTGATTTATTAAATCATTAGCCCAATATATTGGATCCACTCCATATGATTCTTATTCCACCCTTCTGCATATATTACATAAGCATATAATTTACTGAAATTAACGAAAAACTTCAAAGGGTTAAGCCTAACTAAAATTCGTTATCATTATTTTTGAAGCTCATTTTGGACCACACTAAATTGCATAATATATAAGAAATGGTAACTAAATTAACCTTAGGGGAATCTTGGTTTAAAATTACATGCAAGATACAAACAAAAATATTCCTTCTAGCACATCACACTATTACGTGTAGACAATTTTTATTTGACGCAACTGAATGCAACACCAATGTTGTATACTTTATAAGTATAATATAATATCAAAAAATAATTTTTAATTGTTAAGCGTACCAAAGACATTTTAATTTATAAAATGTATTTTTTAAAACGTATTTTTAAAAAAATAACTATTTAGGACTATTAATCTATTTTTTTAATAACTAAAAAATATATCAGGTCTGTGTCTGTACTTCCCAATCGTGTTTAGAATATGATTAGGTGTTGAAGCCAGGCCATATTTTACCAGGAAAATGGTAAAAAACAAGTAGAAACGCTGTAGTCGAGATTCCTCGACAACGAGATACCATGTACCTCTCTTGCCGTTGCCGTGGGAAGGGGTGGGTAAAACTTTAATTGGTCATATCTTCTATATTTNCGGGGCTTCGGAGGCGGCCATCGAGTGCGGGCGCTGGCACCGAAATAAACACGCAATGGGCTGACTTGGCAAACCCAGACCCAAACGAAACGAAATTAAAAACCCAATGGTGTATAACATTTTTGAAAATTTATCTCCTAAGAAGGAGACATCTTGGACCATTCAATGTAAGTATCGGCATCAACAACCGAGTCAATATTCCCTTGTCCGTCTATCTGTCTGTCTGTTTGTATGTACGAACACGTCGTCTACTTAAGGTCCTTTAAATCGCGGTGTAAGTTCCATACTTTTACATTGCTATATTAAATGCTATATAATAATTTAATATTTTTTTATTTTATTGTTTTTTTACAACAGTATTATAAAGTTTGTATTATATGGCACATAAAGACGACGCAATATATGTAAATTTTATACAGGCTTTACTGTTTGAGAAGATAGCTGAAAAGAAAGAAAGATACAGGATAATAATAAATTTGAAATTTTTTTACGGATGGTTAAAAAAATATATACACCAAAACGAGGAATTTTTATTCTAAAAAAATTGACATATTGAAACTCTTTGCGTTCGCAATATTTGGTGGGTTGAGAAACTATCAGAGTTCACGTATTTTGTTTATCATAGTGGATAGTTGTTTACCATAATATACATAAATAACGCATGAGGGGCTCTACGCCCCTTTGTGACCTTTTTGTCCGTAATGTTGCCCGCAAAGTAAACAAAAATTTTTAAGTGCAAACATCAGATACATGTATATATACATGTATACGAGTATACTAAGGCCCAATAATAATGAATTATTAGAATTTAATGGAACTGTAAGTGGGTACACGGTACGTATACGTAATCTACTAGCACATATTTTCGTAAATATTTTTGATTATTGACTAAGAAGCAGGGTTCGTAAAAACGGTATGTTCTGTTTTAATAAAAAGATGACTTTTACTGTCGCTTAAACTTTGCGTAAAAAGACATTTCCGAATACAGAATACTGCATTTTTTATACCATGTACCTTAAGGTACAAATGGTATATTAAGTTTGTGCAAAGTATGTAACAGGGAGAAGGAAACGTTTCCGACCCTATAAAGTATATATATTCTTGATCAGCATCAACAGCCGAGTCGATCTAGCCATGTCCGTCTGTCCGTCTGTCCGTCTGTCTGTCTGTCTGTCTGTCTGTGTCTGTCCGTCTGTATGTATGAACACGTCGTTCTCGGAGATGGTAAGAGCTAGAGGTGTAATTCTTTTTGCTTTAGGTCCGTTATATGTGTACGCAGGTCGAGTTTATTTCAAATTTTTGCCACGCCCCTTTCCGCCTTCGTAATTTGCATAAAACTGTATTTTCTTCGATAACTTGGACAAAATAAGAGCTAAAGACCTGTTGCATTAGGACCGTTTAACTATTATGCAGATAATGCCATTTTCAGATTTTCGCCACGCCCTTTTCCGCCCTCGTATTCGCAAAAAAATCGATATCTCCACAATGGTAAAAACTATAGAGTTTATTTTACATGATCGTTAAACACGTGCATGCAAAATTACGTTCAGATCGGACAATAAATATAGAAGATATGACCAATTAAAGTTTTACCCACCCCTTCCCACGGCAACGGCAAGAGAGGTACATGGTATCTCGTTGTCGAGGAATCTCGACTACAGCGTTTCTACTTGTTTTTAATAATAGAAGTGTCGTATATATTTAAACGCATATACTATAATGTTACAGAAGTGTAAATAAAAGTGTAAAAGATGGCTCACACAAGCACAAAATTAAATGATTATTTTACATTTTTACTTACCAATATTTAAATATCCTTATTTCTGAGCGATTAACAACAGAATACTGTTCATTAGTTCATTGGCAACAGTCTCCTGCAACGTGTTCAGTCTGGCGGTAAGAAAGTCACCAAATTTTGCGTACAGCAGCTCTCTGGGATTAGGCAGATGTCGAGGCAGCTGGCGATCATTACTTCTGCCTGTTTGACCCTCCTCTTCTGTGTAACTACTTCCCGGCGAAAGCTGTCTTCCAGGACTCATCAATTCGACGACTGGTGAGCAGCGTCCAGTTGCATCCTCATCTTCGTCAAATCCATCTATGTCCTCATCAATATCGCCAGCTTCAGCATCAAGGATATCATTGTTGACATTGATAATCAGTTGTGGCTGTGTAGGTAATTGAAGGCGCGCTTTGAGTTGTTGCTTTGTCTGCGGTCGAATTGTAGCCATCTTTTTAGACTTTTTCTGACTAATACTGTCCGGAGAGCCGGGCTCATCCTTGATGTATATGGAAGGCGAGGAACTACAGGATCGAGAACTAGACAATACATGAGAAGGTGAAACATCTGTTTGTTTTCTAGAGGTCAACGTAATGTCTGGCTGCAGTTGAAGGGCTTGTAGGTGCTGCGCTTGCTGTTGTAATGCGTTTGGTAACTGGTTGAGAGTTAGACTTAGATTTGGAACGGTTTCCCCGAGAGTCTGTGACGTTCCAACTGAAAAAGGCTGATTGTTCGGATTATTTGGGTCACTAGGCGCAAAGTATTGATACTCATCCAAAATGGTAGTACTACTGTTGTTGTTGCTATTATTTCGGCCTACGGAGTTTGTGTTGTTATTGTTTGTAGTCAACACTGAAATACGTTCATGTTTCATACGTTCCCGTGACCTGAAAAGACAATTTTTTAGACTCTCTGCTACGATATGTTTTTCACAAAGAAGTCCATATAACCATTTTCATACTTTTAGAAAAACAATTGTCAAAATGAGGAACTAAACGTCATAATGAAGACTGAAGTAATCCAAATTTTTTTAAGTGAATTTTAATAGTTCAAATAAAATTGCGATATTGTGAAAATTTGAAAGAATACATTCAAATTTGTAATGGTCTCGTTTGAATAACAAATGGAAGTATTAAAATGCTATATAGTTTTTCGTCTGTGATCGGGTTCCTTTACTTGCGCTCGCGTATAACCTCCTTAAGGAATGACATAGAGTCGTAGTACTCCCACTTTGACTTAAATCTGGAGGTGCCCAGCATCTTCTCGTGGTTTAGCTCGCGACGAAATATTTCACGCAGAGAGGTAAAGGTTCGCTGCACTCGTTCCCCGTTAACATTAAAAATACGGCCCAGTTCGTTCCATTTAACGGCTTTCTTTTTGTCTGAGCGCTTGTAATGCGGCAAGCGACAATCCCAAAGGATGGGGTTTATGCGTACTAGCTCGATGAGTCGGCGCTTCTCGATGTTGTGACGAGAGAAGGCCATGGCCAATTGGCTGGCCCTCTTAGGCCCCTCCACGTGTGCACTATTTGCTGTCTTGAACGCTGTTAACCAAACTTGTTAACCAACCGTGGCACTGCGCATGTCTCTCCTGAGTTCCCACAATTGTGAGTGTCTGCATCAATGGCCCCCTAACTCGGGATGCTGTTTTGAGAAAGGAGCAAAAAGTGAGAAAATCGTTAAATTATGGTTTTACCCTAAAATTTATGTCAGCTGCATACTTTTCAGCGCAAATATTTCGTAGGTCCGGGTGAGGGGTAATGTCGATTTGAGTTTCTTCAAGACTCTAGGCAGTGCAATGACCTTACCGGGCCTAATCGTTTCAGTTACATATGTAGATATGTAGATAAATATTTCAGGAAGCGGACTTATTTTCGTTAAATTTGTATTTATGTACATATATGTATACATACATACATACGATATATTTTTAATGAGCAAAATTGCGTTAAACAATAAAGTGTAATGTAAACATTCAATTTCAATAAGCGGCCGTGAATTGTTGTGACTCAGATGGAACATTCATTTCTGCCCGATCTCAGCCACGAGACTGGCATACATACATACATACATATGTATGTACATATACAAAAGGAAAACAACTCTCTCCTTTCTTCGTGTCTTGTTTTAAAATGAATGATAGATTTTTTTGAATCTGTTGAATTAGAATATCATCATATAAACACCATCTGCGAAGAAAATTACACATTGCTTTACTTCAGTGGTAGTACCAATAAGACATCAGTATGTATCTCTGCTCTGCAATACATCGAAACCTTTTTTTTTAGTATTAGTATGCTTGCCTGGTTCCCGTTACACTAATTCCATTGACGCCTGGCACAGAACTGAAAACCACATTTGCTCACAGTTTTGTTTACGACGGTATAGCAGTGGTCAGTTATCATTGTTGTTTCTCCGCTCAGACTGCTCTTTATTAACAATATGAGCAGTAAAGTCGAGGAATTTATTTCAATTTATTTCAATTAACAACAAGCGCTGCTGCCGTAGTGGCTGCTGACTTGCGTTGCTGTTGTTGCCACTTATTGAGGAAGCTGTTGCTGCCGTTCGTAGCTCATTTCTGTGTTCTTAGTTGTGTGCATCTCGAATGCCTTGCAACTACTATGAACCAATGTTTGTACATGCGTTCACAAACATGCATATGCATATGTCCATACATACATACATACATCCCAATATTTAATGCCGCCGCGATTTCGCTGAAAGCGATGTTAGGAATCATGATACACATACATATGTACATACATACATACACACGAACGTATTAGTGAGTATACGGGTTAAAATGGTCTGCCGATGCGACCACCGAGGCAACAATAACAAATAATGCGGCAATCAAGAAAATAGCAAGAAAACTCACAAGAGCCAACATTTTTGTTTTGGTCTACAGTCTCTAGCTACAAAAGTGTTGGATGTTCACATACATACCTCCTGGTACGTACTTTAGTTGCCAATCGTCCTTTGGTAACTTCCTGGCGGAGAGTGCGTGCTGCGTCCTGTCGCTTCTCGGCTGTTTCTCACCACTTGCCTACAATCTGCCAACTATATCAAACTTAATTGTCTTGCAAATTGGCCACACAGCGGAGAGCTGAGCTCTGGTGGTTCTGTTCGCTCCGGGTTGCATGTCGGAGAGGCAAAGAGAGCCGGTTCGTCGCTGCGCGCTCCGCAGCTGAGGATGCTTGCTTTGCTTTCATTATTTTACGTTTATTTAAACAATCGCCGAATGTGCTGTTGCCAATGCGTAAATATTTTTGCAGTGGAGTGCTTATCGCCGCGGTTTATAGCAGTGGCATGTTTATCGCCGTTCTGCGGCGAGTGAGCAACCCCTGACAGCGTGAGTGGAAACATAAAGCTGTTCTATAATCAGCTTGTACGTTTCAATTTAAAATCCCCTAATTACCTGAAATTTTACAATATATGTATATATATTTTTTTTAAGAATTCATGGTTCTAATGTATACCTTTAATGGCTTAGAACGAGTATCATTTGAATCTCTGTTGTACTTTATTGAACAAATTCTCAACGAAATGTTTTTACACTATTTTTATACCCGGTTCTAATAAAACAGAACAGGATATATTGAATTCGTTTGCAAGTATGTAACAGGAGACATACTTGTATCTGACCCACAAACTATATATATATGTATTATTGATCAGCATCAACAACCATGTCGATATGTTCGTATGAGCGCTTAGATCTTTGAGATTATAACAGGTAGCACAAGGTTCAGCAAAAGTTCCCAATATTTCTTACGCTAGAACTACCGAGTCACTTTCCTCAGTACCCCCGCAAACCGAGAAATTCTGTGGCGTATGGGATTTTCATTTTAGAAACAGAATTTAGATATGATATTGGTAGAATACATATTTATTTGTGTTGCCAAAATCAGGAAGTAACGAAGTTCCACGCCCGTGCAACTGTATTTCGGCCACCTCTTTGCATCCACAGGCTTCGAATATCTCTTACGTCAACAAAAGAATAAATTAAAAATAATAAATTAATTTTCTCTTTATAAAATAAATTTTTCATGAATATATATGTTGAGTATTTAAATTTTTGCAATGCCTAAATGCTTAAACATATACAAATGTATATGTTTATAATACGGATCAATATTCGTTTGTCGATATTAATATCTGGAATTGTATTAATTGGGCTTTAAAAATGTAGTTTATACTTGGAACTTTAGGAATTTTTCATGAATATATATGTACATACATATGTATATTTTCTTGTAATATTTCAGGCAATTTTATTTATATAAATCTGTCCTACTTTAACATTCAATTGGCTGATAAAACTGAGAATTTTTATTGTATTTTAGATAAGTCCCAGGAATGTGAGCAGAAATAATCCAAATATAATGAATATGTTTTTGGAGAATAGTTTTTATTATTTTATTGCTCGAATGATTACAGGCATACAATTAAAAAAACCAGGAGAGCTTTACGAGTTGTTCAAGATGTTAAGCGATTGACTGGAACACCCCAGACGACCGTATTCCAGAATGTACTAGCGCGGATTGAATATGATTCAGTTTCAGTGTTAATGACCCTAGTAACGGTGGCGATAACGAATGCGGCGGATGGTCTTGTAGCGGTATCCGTCCTTTGCCAGCTCAGTTCCCTCTTCCGTAACCTTGGGCTCGGCTTGAGCAAAGGAATCGACTTCCTCGGATGGCGGCAGGTACTCGCCGTTGGGGGAAGCCTCGGCAGCAGTGTCCTCTGCACCTGCAGCCGCCTCACGGCGATGACGACGACGCTTGAGGCGGCGAACGGTCTTGTAGCGATATCCATCGTCCCCCAGAATGGTCTTGAGTTCGGGTGCCAGCTCTACCTCGACCGGCGGCAAATATTCGTTGCTCGGCTCGGCAATCTCTGAAATATCGCGACGATGGCGTGCCCGGAACTTGAGCTTACGCACAGTTTTGTAGCGATAGCCGTCGTCAGCAATCTTGGTGTCTCCAATAACGGGCGGCAAGTACTCTTGGCTGGGCGCATTGTCGACGGGAGGGAGGTACTCTTGGCTGGGCACCTCTCTACGATGCCTAAGGTGTCGAACGGTCTTGTAGCGGTATCCGTCAACGGCAAGCCGAGCTGCCTCCAACTCGCCGACAGGTGGCAAGTATTCAGCTGACGGCTCTAGGGCAGCAGATTGCTCGCTTTGGCCAGCGGCAATGGCCACCAGAATTAATGCGAAGGTACTAATGAACAATTTCTAGGAAAAACAATTATACGATTATAATGAAAATTGATAAAAAAAAAACCAAAAGAAAACTGTAAGATGTTCACATATTGAATTCAGTTTTTTTTATGTGTGGTTTGGAGTAATTCAGGATATGCTTTTCTTATTATTAGGGCTTTATTTTAATGTTTAAAAATTCCCAATCCGCTACATACTCAGGTTAAAATCGTGGACAAGGCTTTAGAATACCAAATCTATTATGGATTTTGGAAAAATATTTGAAGGAGGCAACTCACCATTTTTTTGCTTCCTCTCTTGGAAGATGTTACTTTATCGAAGTTACTGAATCTAATGATGCTTTATATGATAAAGTTAACATATTTATATCCAGACACGATCTAATGGAATCAGGTTCTTGTTACCAATCTACGAATATGAAAAAAAATTAAAAACAAGTAAAAACGCTATAGTCGAGATTTCTCGACAACGAGATACCATGTAACTGTTTTCATTATCAATTAGTTTTCCGTTTAAAAAGTTTAACACCAACCTACATGTACAAACGCATAAAAGCATCACATAGTAATGGTTGAAATGGCTTCATCCGGTATTGATACTGGCAAAGTCCGTATCATCATTATTAATTTCAAGATCTTCATTGAAATTGCCACATGGCTATATATTAAAAATTTTAGCTGTAAGCAAAAATTTATATTTTGCTCTAATTATTTCGGAGATATCGACAAATATGCAGAGGAAAATTTCGTTTTTTGAAAATTAAAAAAGCCGAAAGGCGCATGCCTAAAATTCAAAAAAGGCATAATCTGCGTATCTGCGGAACACCTCAAAAAGAAATAGAATTATGTTTCTAGCTCTTACCATCCATCGAGAAGGGACAGACAGATAGACAGACATGGCAATATCGGCTCGGCTGTTGATGGTGATCAAACTTCCTTCTCCGTGTTTCATACACTTGCTTAAACTTAATATACCATTTGTACCTTATGGTACATGGTATAAAGAGTTCAAATTCGTTAAAGTGTGCTTCAATGATACCACTTAAGCTATAGTGGATTGTACGGTTCAGCCTTATTCGTAGGCGTTCGCATTCAAGCACTTTCCAGCCACACAATAAACGCTTTTATTTTTAGATTTGGTTTTCGATGTGAAGTGCCTGGCATGCATGGAGTTTGATGCTACTTAGCGTACATTTTATTGTTAAGATGACGTCAATCGAATAATTAAAATTTATACAATGTTTTAATGACCACCTTGAAAATTAGAATGTGGACGACAGGACGACGATAGCTTTTTGGAAGCAGTAAAAAAGCTCGTCTTCATAATGAGGTTCCTATCGCAACGAAATCCAAATATAATGAAGCAATTTATACAAACTTATGTAATAAAAAAATCGTAAATAATGGTATATATAATCGTAATCGTAAATAAGAATATATTTTTTTACCTGTGTAATATTTTATTTCCACTGTTTTCTAGTTTTGGATAAATTGTGGCAATTTGAATACGTTTACAACGCCAATCCGTTAATTCCTTATTATGTTATTGGCTTGTGCTTTTCCTAATCTTCTAAAAAAGCATATATATATTTTTTTTTTTCATTTTAAAATCGTATATTTTATTTAGTTTAAAAATATTGTTAACGTTGATATTTACGCTTTTATGTTAACCATAAAATTTACATAAACTTACATGAATTATTGTTTGCATTTGTAGGTAATTTTTAGCATAAATACGTATTAGTACATTGTACATTGTACATTTTTAGCAAATCCTGTAAAACAATGGGTTGTTGTTTTTTTTATATTGTTTTTTTTTTTTT